>CAUHTR010007372.1:0-27830 GCA_959609185.1 Schmidtea polychroa | reverse complement strand
AAAAAAAGACAAAAAATATATAAAAAAAAATATTATTATTATTTTTATAATTTTTTTTTGTTTTTTTATCTTGATATGGGCGACATGGACTATCTGTGCATCTATTGTGGGGGAATGAACTTCAAAAATGGTGGATTTAAATGAGTTACGTTCAGATTGAACATAAACACATTAAATATCTACCTTGACATGCTTAGTTTGAGTGGCCAAGATAATCGGTGTCTGTATTGTGGGGCATTGTTAGGCCCAAAAAATGCTGGTTATAGATGTTCAGGTATGGATTAGACGTAAATCTGTTAAATATCTACCACGACTTGCCCAATTACAAAGAAAAGAAACAGCCAAACTAATAAAAAATTATTTTATTTTTTCTAACTCAAACCTTCTTTGTATACTATGTTATCTATTACATTTCCTTCAACTTGAATTAATATTCCGTTTCTTGATCTACACCTAGATAAGGCCACATATAGTTGGCCATGTCCAAAAATAGGGTGACCAGGTGTAAGATATAATCCAACTTGTTCAAAACTCTGCTCCTGGATTTTTGTTAATTCAAGTCTAACCGGAAATTGCGTTCTATGAAGTATAAATGGACATGATCCATCATCTGCAGAGTTCAGTGTTATTCTTGGAATAGACACTATTTCGCCTTTGTGATCACCAGTTAAAATGTCACAATGTAAAATTCTAATCCCTATCTTACGTATGATTAATCTTGTACCATTACATAATCCATCTGTAATAATAAGATTTCGGATTAGCATCACAATTGCCCCTACTTTTAAATTTAATTTTTGTGGTGGAAGCCCGGGTGGTGTGATTGACTCTGGGGGATAGGCAACAGATGTTGTTTCATCTGATTCATCAGCCCGATCTGTTCCACAAGCCGTTGCTTCATCTATTTCAACACAAGTGACTATATCACCGGGAAGTTTAATCAATATTTTCATATTGGTTATCCTAACATCGTCATTTCTACCTGTTAAAATAGATTTTTCTGCCATTTGCAAGGAAGTAATCCCACATGGATACATTGTTTCAACTAAATCGTCACATTGCATTAAATTTCGTAACTTCACCATTTCCAGGTGATAATATCCAATTTGAAAATGCGCTTGCATCTTCGGTAGCTCGCATATTCCTTGAAAGTTTAAATTGACCGAAGTTTGACCATAATTCATTGGCCTTAATGGTGGATTCTAAGATGGTTGCTTTTCCACCACGCATAACAACTGGTAACCACCCAATAAAAACGTTTTGCCTCCAAATGGTTGAGTAGATCGGCTAAATTCTTCAATGACTTGTCTATGGCAGACAAAGTTGTTGAAGGTATCATTGATGTTTCATTCCATATGAATACATCTGCTTCTAATATTCGTTGTTTAAAAGCGGTCTTCCACCTAAGACCATGGTCTGATTGATTATCACCTAATGATAACCCAAAGGACTTGTGTGCAGTACGACCGAGCGGAAGGAGTATTGCTGCTATACCTATCCATGCTATAGAAGAAACTTTCTTATTTTTGGATTGTGCATATTAAATTATAGCAATATAAAGAAATGTTTTCCCGATCCCAGCGGGACCATCCACAAAGAAACAACCACACAAGCCGGATTCAATGTGTAGAGTGATAGATTCGAATGAAACTCGCAGTTCATAAATTGAGCGTACATTTCTTTATATACACTTTTACATTTCTTTACATCTATTGCCTCTTGTGGTATAAGATGATTACCACAGGGAGTAGGAAGACCATATGTTTCTAGTGTAACACCTTCCTTAATCAATATGATCTCCAAAAGACGTAATGCGGTGTTATTTTTGATATCTTCATTACCGGTCTGATCTTCCAATAGATAATTCTTGAATTTTTCCCATAGAATAGATCCATCAATACCCTCAACTCCAATTAGCATATATACAAAAAATGCCTTAATTGCTTAGGCATAAGTCTTTGAAAAGCTTCTTCCATCATTGCATGGAATTCTTCATTAGTCTCTACCAGGTTGAGCGCGATCGCTGCCTCTTTATTTGTGGCATATTCAATACCATCAACGGTCCTAAGTCCAGCAAAAGATGTAATACCCCGTTGGACTCTAAGTAAAAGCTTCAAATGAAATTTTTCAATATTTTTTGGGGATACAGCAGGCATTTGACTTATTGTTTCTACGGATCGTTCTCTTTTCTTCCACACCCTAGGTGATGTTCCAACCCATCTATAGTATATGGGAAGTTTATCATAATAAGTGTTCGACTAAATTCATCAATCATGTTTAACTTAAAAAACTCTAATAACATAGTTGTACTATGCTTAACTAACTCCTCCGCTTTGTTCCCTTCTTCAAACGTGATATGATTATCATTTTCCAGATGCAAAGCAAGCATCGTAACAGAATCTGATCTTCCATTTAAATTTAACTGATTTAATTTCCAGACAGCCTCTTATGCGCCAACATATCTCGCATCAAGATAATTCGAAATTTCATTTGAACCTTTTTCTTGTGCTTCATCTTGTACTTGTACTTTAATTCAATCATGACCTTTAAGTGATATATTTGTGGATGTATTTATAGCTCATCACTGAGGAACAATACTCTACGTTTATATGGCAATTGAACAACATCAAAAGTCGTGGATTATAAGGAATCACCATGCACTATTTTTTCTAGTTTTTTCCCATGATATGTATACAAATCTACCCTATTATCACGCCATCTATATGCTGGGTAACCACCTTTTGACATGTTTGTACGACCACAGAACTCCTTTGGAAATTTGTTTGAGCAAACAGACTTCTCTGAGTCCCAACACACAGAATTATTGGTATGAGTCCCATGAATCATATGTTTTATTACCTTATACCATAATCTTGGACTTTCTTCCCTATTTGGAATTTCTGCACATAGGTACACATCCACTTCGTCGGTAGTTAAAAGTTTTTTAGCAAGTGTTACAATGAGATGAAGGTGTGGTAATCCTCTTTTTTGAAATTCAATCGTATATACATATGCAGCGATTGAACCGAATAACGATGGCAATTTCTCTATTAGTTCTTTAACTTTTCCATCGAAAATTCGTGCCACCATATAACTCATATCATTTGCGGATGTCCCAGATGGTAGATGCTTAGCTCTATATCGTTTTAATTTAGGTTAATCTGGATTGCATGTCATAGTGATGAATAAATCTGGTTGGCCTATGGTTCTACTATAGATTTGCCATATCTCTTGGACTTCCTTTGAAAGTCGCTGGAAGAATTGTTGTATTTCCTACTCTAGGGTTTTTATATTCGAGGTTTAATCTGCTATTGGCAATGTAATCCATTAATCCCTGTCTTGATTCTGTCCTTAGTGCGGCTTGATGAAATTGAATATAATTAAGCCTTTGTGATTCAACTGTTAAATATGCATTGATCAGATAGTGCTGTGTCAATCTTCCATAACATAATAATAGATTGATTTCACTGCGAGTAGCCAGTCGATGTCCATAATATTGAAGAGGACTTAAATTTTCGTTTAACCCGGTTTGCTTCATTTATAACTCCATCCAGGATCACCAGCTGGAAATAATAGCTGGAATGACATCGGATCAGCATGCCATGATGTATTTTTAATGTAATCATTGTCCTTCTTTCCTTTTGGGTAAACTTCTCTTGTAGTGATAACAGCAGCAATGCCATCACGTGTGTGAAGGTTATAACGTCTTTGATCATCTGCTTTGAATTCCGTGAAATTTAAACACAACATATTATTTCTGCTCAATTTATATTGCTCATATAAATTTCAAAACGCCTTGGCATATGGATTAGACATCATTACTTCACCCATCTTTTTCGTGGTGGAAAGGTCAACGACACTATGGGCGTTGTTCCGTCTGAGTTTGATTGCTTCATCTCTATCATAAATGTAAATTTGTCCAAAATGTGGATTCTTGGAAATAAGAGACGTTGATGTTTTAATAAAAGCAGACACCTGCACTTTCATACAATAGGGACCACCACCTTACATCTCATTCACATTCGCATTGAAGGATCCAAAAGCGCACATATTATTATATACGCGGACATTCTCACGATAATTCCTACCCGTAGTAGTTGATTCAAATGAAAGACTTTTGAGTTCATCCGGGTATGGCTTTAACGGATTTAATTGGACCTTACCATTATGACAACAGGTATGTATGGATCTACCTCACTCACTTTCAAATGAAAGAGCCCCACAATGCGGGCATTCTACAGGCAGGTCTCCCAGGTCCAAGTATTCAACATCTTCAACTTCAAAAAAAGATCCAAGATTGTTTGTTTTTGGTGTTGTCTTTCGACCTTTTTTTGCTTGATTTTGTTCCGTGGTTAAATTACCTACTCATTTACGTGAACGATCCTTTGCTCGCTGGTCTTCAATTTTTTCAGGGGTTAAATTGGCTATTCTATGACGCTCTTGATCTTTTGCTCGCTGTGCTCCAATTTGTTCGTCTGTTTAATTGTTTACTCTTCGTCGACCTATGTTTCGGTTTTCATATAATTGTCACTGAATTCTGAGTCTTTTTTTTTGTTCTTCTGTCAAATTTAATATTGGTCTTGGCATCTTGATACGGGAATTAATTTTTTTATATTAATCTTATATCTGCAAAATCATTAATCCAATATCAATCAACAATTACAATTATTTTAATATCTTAATATGATAAACTTCCCATACACTATAGATGGGTTGAAACATCACCTAGGGTGTGGAACGTCTTTTCGAGATTTTTTAATTTATTAATTTATTTTAAATAAAAATTGTTATTAACCCCACGTTCTAACGGGTTGGTGAAGCGAAGCGAACAGGGGTGGAGCCCCTAGTATCCATGAAAAATATAACAAGATGGCTGTACAACGAAAGTAGAGGACTACCACAAGCATCGGTCCCAAAATTAACGGGTGGTGATTCTTTTGCTGGGGCGAAAGGGGACACAGGTATGAGTGTCCACTGGGAAATAAATGTCTGATATATGGCAAGGAAGGACACGGGTTCCGAGGTTGTTTTTCGTTACGGAAAGAGGTTCCACGCCGATATCAAAGAATAGCGTGCATAGGAGAAGAAGATTTAAAATCTGAAAAAAGAGATTACACCGAGAACAGCCAGGATTTTAGAACTGCATGGAAGATAGATACAATATCCCTGAGAAATATACTATATTAAGAAAAGACGGAAAAAACATCAGCGACTCCATGGGTTTCATTTCGTCGGTGGAGTCAAGACAATAAATTGTGAAAGAAGAAATGAACAACTAAGAGACGAGGCAGAAGAAGAAATGTACCAGACGGAAGATGGAAGAAATTGGAGTAAAATATAATAGAATAATGCCGAAACAGAGATGATTTGGGACTCTGGAGTATTAGTAACAGTCATGAGCAAGAATTTGTGGAAGAAAATAGGCAAACCAAAACTTCAACGTAGTATGATTTTATTATGCGGAGTTTTTTCAACTGGATGTGAAGAAGCAATAGGATACATGACTATATCGGCCACATGGAATCAGAAGACCAAAATAATCACAGTAGTAGTGGTAAAAGATATCAAGCCAGAATTCATAGGGGGCATTGATACAATGAAAGAGTTTGGAATTAAGTTAGTGAAAATCAATAAAATAGAAACATCATTGATAAACAAAATCTACACTGATGAAGAAAGAATAAATAAAGCACTAGTGGAGAGGGCAGGTGAGAATAGTAAAGATATTGAAGGAATGATAAAGGAATACGGCGTAATTTTTATGGCATCGAAATTTGATCTGGGATTTACAAACTTAGTTCAACATGAGATGCGGATAACAAGAGGCCCAATAATGCAACATCCTTGATATCAATCAATGCACTTGGAAAAAAGGATTGAAGAGCTGATAAAAGAGTTGATGAAAGCAAATGTTATTCGGTGTTGCAAGAGTCCTTGGAATGCCCCGTTAGTGATAGTAGGGAAGAAAGATGGATCTATCAGGATGTGTGTAGATTATCGTGGATTGAATTTTATAACAGATAAGGAGTCATTTCCGATGCCTAATACCAAATTCTTACTGGACCGTCTCACGAATGCAAAATATTTTCGTCAATCGATTTAGGTCAGGCGTATTATAAAGTGGAGTTGACTCCAGAAATTCAAGAAATGACTGCATTCAGTACAAGAGAAGGACAATTTTGCTTCAATAGACTACCGTTTGGCTTAGCAACAGCCCCTGCGACATTTCAGAGACTGATGCACACAGTGCTAGAAGGAATGCTATTCAAGGGAGTAGTAGTTTATCTAGATGATATTTTGGTATATGGTAAAAGTCAAAAAGACCACGATGAGGTATTAAAGGAAATATTCAGAAGAATTCAAATGGCAGGACTGAAGATAAATCCAGAAAAATTCAAATTCAATAAAACAGATTTGTGTTTCCTTGGTCACACAGTTAACGAGAAGGGTATCCAGACAAACAGGAAGAAAGTGGAAGAGATCGAGAAAGCAGAAGTACCAAAATGATCAAAACAATTGAGATCGTTTCTCCGATTAACGACCTACTATAGAAGATTCATCAAAGACCATGCCAAAATCGCCGAACCATTATACGCTGCAACATTTGAATGTGCTAATGATATAAATTGGACTAAAGAATGCAATGAAAACTTCCAAACTCTGAATAGACGGTTGTGCGAAGCACCTATCCTTGATTTTCCAAGAGAAGATAAGACTTTTATCCTAGACACAAATGCTAGTTTCGGAGCCATTGGCACAGTTTTGAGTCAAATTACAGAAGATGGAGAAGAATCGGTCATAGCTTATGGCTCGAGACATATGTCATCACTTGAAAAGGGATACTGTGTAACTAGGAAAGAACTGCTCGCCATATATGAATACGTCATGCATTTTAGAGAATATCTGTACGGAAAAAAATTCATAATTCGCACCGACCACAAAGCACTGGTTTTCATGAACACTACAAAAACGCCAATCAGTCCGCAGTTCCAAACATGGTTAGCTAACCTGTCGGAATATGATTTTTGAACTAAAATATCGAAAAGGCGAAGGACACTCGAATGCAGATGGACTATCACGATTAAAAAGTATGATTTGCACCCAGTGTTAAACAAGACATGAAGAAGTTAAGGAAGTAAAATTAAAGATTATATATATATATATACTATCCAAAGAACAGAAGCTATAGAAAAAGTATGGGAACAACAACAAAGGGACATTCGGTTTCGAGAACTGCGAGAGATATTAGAAAATGGTTGTACACGGGAGAAAAAGAATTGTTTTCCTTTTAACGTAAAAAATACATGAATCGATGGAGGATTAATAACAGTAGAAAANTCTTGAGAAATACGAGAATCCCGAATAGCTCAGAAAGGAAGATGCCAACAATATTCGGTTTCGAGAGCGCGAGAGATATTGGAAAACGGATGTACACGGGAGAAAAAGAATTGCTTTCCTTTTTACGTAAAAAATACACAAATTAATGGAGGATTAATAACAGTAGAAAAGAACAAAAATATCTTAATGTTAGTCCCAGAAACATTTGCAGGCCTGTTAACAACAACGCTACATGAAGAACTATGTCACATTGGAGTTAAGAAATTATTTAATTATATGGAAAAGATATTTTTTGACCGAAAATGGAAGAAACAATCCAACTCTGTTTACGATGTTGCGAGATCTGCACTAAGAGAAAGATCGATCAGACAAGAACCAAGGAAACATTTATTCCTAGATATAGCTCTGAATTCCTATAACCGATTGTTATACATTGATACATTGAAAGAGTTTGTAGTAAAGTTAGTGAAAATCAATAATATAGAAACGTCATTGATAAACAAAATTTACACTGATGAAGAAAGAATAAATAAAGCACTAGTAGAGATGGCAGATGAATCTAAAGATGGATTTAACTGGCGACCACGCCGAAAATCAAAATATCAACGCCATTTCGAAATCGACAAAATCGTTAATGGAATGCCTACCGAAATCATGCCAAGACATGCTCACACTGAACATCAGACGATATGATGGACGAGGTTAAAAAGAAGCCGAAGAATGGATCAAGGATATAGAAGAATGGCTGCTGAGAAATGGACAGCGATTGACAAGCATTTTCGATGTGTCATTTGTGGCAGAAGCAAATACATTGTGGGGAAACGTCAGAGAAACATAAACAACAGAAGTGAAAGCCAAATCGTGGTTCTTACATACGTTCACAATTACAAAATCAATAACTGACAAAATCTGAGAATTGGCAGCTATGTAACAGGAAGATGATGAAAGGTTTGCATCTTTTGAGATACGGCTAAGGAAAGCTTTAGCTGAAGTTGTAAATTCAGGACGATCAGAAGAAGATATTGTTCAAGACCTCATCGCAAATAAAGCACGCGATGCGAGACTGCGGGAGATACAATTGACGAAACCAGAAACAAAAATTGAAAAAACGAGATCATTGGCAAAAATTTTGAAAGTAACAAAAATGGAAACCATAAAACAAAATTTATTAAAGCAATCAGTCAAAGAACATACGCTAGCATGACTGAAGGAGGGAAGATGAGAATTCAAAAGAATACCCAAGATCCCATGCCTACATCACCACAGAGAAGACTATCAGAAGAGTCATTTAGTCACCACAGATCAAGAAGAGACTAACATTCTATACGCGGACCAATACAATACGAAGGAAATAACCATGGCCATCGAGAACAATCTCCAAGAGAACAATTCTTGAGAATTACGAGAATCCCGAATAGCTCAGAAAGGAAGATGCCAACAATATTCGGTTTCGAGAGCGCGAGAGATATTGGAAAACGGATGTACACGGGAGAAAAAGAATTGCTTTCCTTTTTACGTAAAAAATACACAAATTAATGGAGGATTAATAACAGTAGAAAAGAACAAAAATATCTTAATGTTAGTCCCAGAAACATTTGCAGGCCTGTTAACAACTAACGCTACATGAAGAACTATGTCACATTGGAGTTAAGAAATTATTTCATTATATGGGGAAGATATTTTATTGGCCGAAAATGGAAGAAACAATCCAACTCTTTTTACGATGTTGCGAGATCTACGCTAAGAGAAAGATCGATCAGACAAGAACCAAGGAAACATTTATTCCTAGATATAGCTCTGAATTCCTAGAACAGATTGTTATAGATGTGGCTTACATGGAAATAAACGCCATAAAAAGAATATATGGTAGTAATGGTGGACCGTTTTAGCAAACTGATTTCTTTAACTGCAATCACAAAGCAAGACGAAGGGACCATTTTCAAAACAATACTTAATAGATGGATCTATCGATTTGGAAAACCGAAGAGTATTTTAACAGATAGAGGCCGAAATTTCGAAGGGAATTTCCTAAGACAGAAGCTACAGAAACTTGGAATCAAACAGGAATTCAGCTCACCTTACCAGCACCAATCAAATGGTTTAGCCGAACGAGCCATACGAACGATAAGATATTTTATTACGGCAACATTGGCAGGCGGATGTGAAGAGAGAAACTGGCACGAACTTCTACCCAGAATAGAGTTCACTATAAATAGCAGTCGACAAAGTGCTACAGGTTTATCACCATTTGAGATGATTTATGGACGGAGTGTCAACCTGAAACAAAACGAGATATCAAGAAGCGAAAGAATCGAAGACGCGAGATTTAACTCGAGTAAAGCCGCATACACTATGAGAGCTATGGATAAGACAAAGAGGGGCACTCGTGTTTTCGAGGTGGGGGAGGAGGTACTCGTACGTAAAGAGCCGCAGAACAGGCACAAGGATGGTATGTAATACGATGGCCCATATAAAATCGCCAGATTTCTATCACCTCATCGAGTCGAACTACATTCACAAGAAGGAACGAACGAAAGAAGAATCGAGTGGCTGAAGAAGTGGAAAAAAGTCTTAAGAAGGGGAGAGTTAGATATCTTTTTGTTTAAATAATTTGGAATTGGCGGTTATTGTGAATTAATTAAAACTTGTTATTTATAAATTCTTTGAATAAATATATATTGTTAGCTTCAAGATTTTTCTGCCAAATTTAAAGATGAATCTAAAGATGGATTTAACCTAATTTATAATTTATTTAAGTTGAACCATAGAAATGAGTAAGAAATCAAGAAAATAAAATAAATTTAAATATAAAATTCTGAAGAATTAAATTTGGTTTAATTTTGGATTGAATGATACCAAAAATAAATGTTAAATTAAATTTCAATACTAATAGTTTGACTTAATCGTTTGATTTTTAATTTATAAGTTATTTAAAGAAGTAAAGTTACAAATTATTTTGATAAAAAAGCTGTAAAAATAATTTTCAAAAAATAAAAATTCAAAATAAGTCGACAATTGTTTAAATCCATCAATACAATTTGTATGTATTATTCATATTTTAACAACTAATTTCCTATTTAAGTCAAAATTTCTTTTTAATAATATCATTTAATTAACTATGGCATCTACAAAGACAAGAAAGAAGCATAGACCAAGAACCCAAAGATATACCAGCAATGTATTTTCAATGTTCAGTGAACCTCAGATTCAAGAATTCAAAGTTTAAAAAAATTAAAATTTATAATATAGTTAAGTAATATTTTTCAGGAAGCATTCAATATGATAGACCAAAATAAAGATGGCTTTATTGATCATGATGATTTAGTCGAAATGCTTACTTCACTTGGCAAGGATGCCAATGAGGCATACATTGAAGAAATGCTCAAACAAGCGGTGGGAACAATCAACTTTACTATGTTCTTAACGTTATTTGGTGAAAAAATGACTGGGAGTGATCCGGAAGAAACGATTTTGAATGCTTTTGCTTGCTTTGATCCAGATGACACGGGATTTGTCTCCGAAGAACACCTTCGAGACTTAATGACTTCAATGGGAGATAGATGGACAGACGAACAAGTTGATGAATTATTCCATGGAGCACCGATATCAAATGGCAAATTCAATTATAGAGAATTTACAAAAATGATTAAGCACGGAAAGAAAGAAGAAGATCTAAATAATCCGAATCTTTAAGAAGCGACTTGATTGTCTAGTTAAATTTGAATAAAAATCATTAATTCATAATTTTTTTTAATTAAATTTTATATTTCTGTTTTCGTAATATTTTATTTTCACTTGGAATTTAGTTACGATTGTTTGCAAGTTTGAAATATGATGTTAAGATGGTTATCAAAATATTTTGTATCGATTTATTTATGTGCATATGATATCTTGTGAATTGTTAGCTTTCATTTCATGAATAATTGATCGATGTGAAGGTAGCTAATGAACAAATCCGTGTGTTTTGTTATTTGTGTGTTATTGTAGCAAAAACTGTGCCTTGTTCGCGTGCGAGAATTTGTTATGACATGCCATCAATTGTTGACGTTTTATAAGTTGGTCTGTTTTGATAAAGTTGAATAATTTTTGATAAACATGTCTGTTTTTGTTTCATTGTCAGGAGACATTGGTTTAAGGTGATGATTATTTTTTTTAAAAATTAGGGACTACTTATGTTTAATCTGATAATAAACTTCCCAAAATATGAATTGATATAATCAATTATGTCATTTTATCAAAGATAATATTGGCAAGTATTTTATCTGATAAAACTTAAAAGTAAATTTGTGATGCATTTCTTCATAATAAAATATTTACCATAAAGACGAATTATTTAAAAAATAATTTTGTTAATTTGTACTAATGATTAATCCACTTTTGTAATAGAAAGTAATAGAACTTAGATTATATTTATTCGTTTCAACAGCTTTAACATTACTTCAACTGTTTGTTAAAATAATTTAATGTTAATTGTTTAAGAACAAATAATAGTTATTAATTAAAAGAAATTTAAACCAACTGAAGTTGATGAATTTAGTGTTTTATTTCCAAGTTTCAGATTTCATTGCTGTATACAGTCCCAGCTTTAGACAATTTTGAAATTATGCTGGTCTTAGAGAATTTGGTGTTACATAAAAGTGATATTAGCAGCACGAAAAACAACAAATAGTTCTCATAACATAAAAAATATATTTTAATTTTTCATAATTTTGCTGCGCCATTAAAATAATTCTGCCTTTACCTAAAGCCACCACTGGCTGTATAAAGCTGTAATTTATTTTATTCCAGACACTGAAGTCCTTAAAATTTAAATATTAAAATATTGGATAATTTATCAATTTATTAAAAAGCTTGATTATGAATCAGTAATATATCGATGTTTTTGATATTCGCAAATTTTCGGCACTGCCTTTTCAAGTGAATTTGATCAAATTTCTTTTTGAATTTCTTTTTGATCAAATTCACTTGAAAAAGGCAGTGCCGAAAATTCGTGAATATCAAAAAAACATCAATATATTTATTGATTCGTAGTCAAGCTTTTTAATAAATACAATGGAAAAGAAATCAGTGGTGAAATTTGAAAAAAGTTCTTATAATAATAATTATCAATGTAATATCAATGTATTAAATAAAATTCACTTCAACCAAGTTAAACATTTTATTATTAAAAGATATCGAGTTATAGACAGAAAATAAAAAGTGGATCAAGTGTCCCACATCTCATCTACTTGATTGTTGATACCTAGTTGTTGGTACTTTGTTGTTAATTACTGGTTGTTGTATCGGATAACAAAAGCAATTGTTCGTATACATTACGAACCAGTACAAGAATCTTGTTTGAAATGTTTGTAAAGCGGTATGGTTTCCAGTGATCCAACAAAGGTGCATGCCAATATTGATGCTGGTGCTGCCAAGACTATAAAAAGAAAGAAATAGTTCTTCTTTTACCGGCTGAATTAAAAGTTTATTATAAGCAAATGTGTGATGAAGAAAATATTTTGTATCTTTATTTTATATTGTATCTTTTTATGTTTTTGTTGGTACCTGGTTATTGGTTCCTAATTGCTTGTGACTAGTTTAGAGGTCGCAATCCAAGGATCCCGGGAATATATTCAATCCCGAAATCCCTGGATTCAGGATCCCAAATCCCGATACAAGGAAAACCATTCTAGTTATTAACTTATTTCTAAAAAAAATGAAAAATCATTTACATTGTTTGTATTTATGATTTTGTGCTGTTATTTTAGTGAACTTAAAAATTTAATTTTTATTTTGTTAGCAAAGAATATTTAATTTATTCATTTTTATTTTACTATTTTAAGTGTTTTTAAATAAAATAAGGTAAACAGTTATCAG
The DNA here is from genome assembly GCA_959609185.1 of Schmidtea polychroa. Taxonomy (NCBI): domain Eukaryota; kingdom Metazoa; phylum Platyhelminthes; order Tricladida; family Dugesiidae; genus Schmidtea; species Schmidtea polychroa. The sequence goes on along the minus strand of CAUHTR010007372.1, from coordinate 14,636 downwards.
AAAATTTAAGAAAAACCATATTTTGCGAAATATATATTTTTAATTCAAAGTTTATTAATTTATTTCTTACTTTATCACAGATTTAGCGATGCCAAATAAAGGAGAAGTATGGGAATTTTACGACAGATCAGAAAAAGAAGCATCTGCTAAATGCAAACGCTGTCCACAAATCATTAAGACGACAGGAGGATCTACTAAGGGACTTCATACACATTTAAAAAGTATTTATAATATTGATAGTATCAGTTTCGGGATTTCGCGTATCAATAGTATCAAGTGCAGATTCGGAGCGAGATTTTTCAGCTGCATTAAGTTTCGTTCACGTTTAAATGACGATATTGTCGATTCATTGTGTTTTTCTTTCGAGAATTTTTTCACCAACAGTCAAAAAGAAACTAATTTAAAATAAACATTTTATAAGTCAATAAAAAATATATTTTTTCTTACTAATTTTTTTTATAATAATAATAAATAATGAATTTTGTGACTTTAATATGTAATGTTTTCTTTTTCTTTTATTCTAAATAAAAAAAACTTTTATAATTAAATTTTGTACAATGTTTTCAGTTTTTCCAAATAAATAATAACAAAATTCTACTAGGTTAATCCCGGCGGGATCCCATGATCCCGGGATCAACAAAAACCAATCCCGAAATCCCAGGATTGAAAAAAGGCTCCGGGATTGCCATCACTAATCTAGTTGTTTGAAACTGGTTGTTAATACCTGTGGTGGGTTACAGGTAAGTATACATTTTACCTTTTCGTACTGATACCAGCGTAATCCAGAATCAACATCGTTTTACCGCTTGATACCCGTTGAGTAATCAACGTTGGTACTGTATCAAGTGGGCGAGTGCTCGCAAAAAGTGAGCGCGTTATCCGCAGTATAATTGTCGGGCACTTCTTTGGGTTCACGGACTGCCGATAAAAGGCTTGTGTCCGATTTTGCCTGGTCCCTTCACCAGATTGTCTTCCCAATCCATTCACTATTCATCCCACTTATCTCCCACACATATCAGTTTAATCACTTCAGGCATACACGCACACGTTTCATGACAACTTTCTAGTGAAAGTCAATAATTATTTATTAAAATACCACACATAATTCAGGTTTATGTTGGGTTAACTTCCCGTTCAATCAAAATACTAACATTTAATACTCAATTTCAATTCAGACGAATCCAGATTAAATTAAAGTTAAGTTTAATTATCCAGATTTCTTTTCCTTTTAAAATTAAATTTCCAATTAATAATAAAAATAAGAATGTAATCCAAGGTGTTATCCAAGGTTAATTATAACATTACTAATTCATATTTATATAAATAATAATTTAAATTTGTAAAATGGAAAACATTTTTAAAATATTTTTATAAATGCAAAATTTTTTTTGGTTTTTAATTATAAAGATATATTTTTTCTAGCAATAATTAATAATATATCGTTTTACGTAAAAAATATAATCTTTTTTTTTAATATTAATAAATTGAAGAAATTTTAGCCAACTACAGCCCTCAGAAATGACTGACATCCCCGCATAAGAGACATTGACATTGCAGGAGAAATGTATAACAGCAAAGTAAATTTTTCTTTTTGTAAAACCGATATAATGGGATATTTAGGGATCAGAAACACTGGACAACCAGCTCAGATTTTACAATCACTTTAATATTTTACAATATTCTTTACAATAATTTGCATAAACTCAATTTGTGTCGTCTAAAAACAATTTGTTAGTTGTGATTTTTATAATAAATTCGGTTGGATTTTCAGGTCTTCATTTATTATTTATTGCGATTTGTTAGCTAGGATATTTTTAAATAAATTCAGTTAGCTTTTTGGGTCTTAATTTATTATCGGCCCAGTGATATCGAATTCTTACCGAGGAATGACCCTAAATTCATGATCGTTTTAAGCGATTTCATTTGGGTAGCCTGTATAGATGATATTAATTTTTATTTTTTGGACAGTGTTGGTCTAGTTTGAAAAGAAAGGGGATTGTCTCGTTGAAACACTATTTTCCCATTACTCTGGGATTTCCTCTAGCATGACGGTAATTTGCCAATACAAGGGATTGGGTTGGGTCCTTACTATAATTTGATTTTACCTGATAGTAGGATATTGATGAAAGAAAAGAAAAAAAGAAGGGAGGGGGTTGATACTAAATATAGCATTAGTATTTTACAGCGATCTCATTGGAAAGATGTGTGTCGTTGTTACTAAATTTATCGTTAGGGGGATTCCTTAATCAATATAATTAATATTATATATTAAATTGAATAATTCGAATTTTCATTAATAATAATGCTAACATGAGTAGTATTAATAATAATAATAATATTAATAATAATAATAATAATAATAATAATAATAATAATAATAATAATAATAATAATAATAATAATAATAATAATAATAATAATAATAATAATAATAATAATAATAATAATAATAATAATAATAATAATAATAATAATAAATGTAATAATGATAATAATTGTAAATTTATATTTTTATAAGATTACCACATATACACAGCTTGTGGGGTTCATTTACGAAAAATTATGAAATTATATTTTTAAATGAAATTTAATTTAACTCTATATGAATATGATCTAATTCATTATACCTAAGGAATAGTTAATTGCTACATGATTTGAGGGGGGGGGTCATTTACGAAAATTTACAATTTATATTTTTAAATATAATATAAGTTAAATGTATATTAAGATAAGCTAATTTAGTATATTTAGGTGGTAGTTGATGACTATATGGTTTATGGGGGGTCTTTGATGAAAAATTTTCAACTATAATTTTACCGGTAATCTAAATGAATGTAATCTTAAATAAATGTATGTTGTCGATTGATGTGATATTTAAATTCCTTATGCTTACATTACCCGAAGTTTAAAAAAATTCTCGTAAAGACTTATTTAAATATTGTAAACAAATTAGATTGTTTTTGAATTTAATAAAAATAGTATTTAAATATGGATGTTATAATTACCAAAAGTATAACAACTAACATAACGACCATGATGGTCAATTTTATTAAACCACAAGAAAACTACGAAATTGGAGCCGACATTGAAGATTTTATGCAAGAATGTGAAACATTTTTCGAACTTATGGGAATTTCAGAAGAATAGGGAGGAAAATTTGTTAAATCATTTTTATCAGCAAATGCTACAAAAAATATGAAACAACCCGTAATGACAGTAACTATTTGGATGGTCTAAGATAAGCTTTCAAAAAGTCAATGAATTTTATAGATAATCTTCAAGAAGCTCTGACACATCACCGAGGCTATGATTCAGTTAATGAATTTTGTGGAAAAATAGAAAAATTAGGCAAAAATATTTTGTGACACAAATTAAATGAATAGTAATTACAGAAATTTCTAATTTTCAAACCAGTAGAAGATATTTAAATGAAGAAAGATTTAAAAATGAACGAATTCAAGACTGTGGAAAACACGAAAGAAAGAATTAAGATTCATGGAAAGTAAGTAATAAGTAAATGTGGTTTGAAGACAGATGAAAATAAAATACGAGCTATTAAACAATTTGAGAGACCTAAGTGTATAAAACAATTAAAGAGCTTCATCTCAAATTGACGATTCTAGAAAAGAAAATGTTATTGCACATGGATCACACGCAATGCCTAAACACGAAGTTGGATACTGCATAACAATGAAAGAACTTTGTACTGATCACACAGCAATAACTTTTAGGATGAAAACAAGAAAAGGCTAAAAAGTTAAATTTAATTTTTCTAGAATTATTTTATTTTCAGCACACGATGCAACACACTCGTAATTTGCCACTCTGCGCATTACTAGTTATCGCGCATTCTATTGATGGTTTAAAACAATCAAACTAATTATTGAATTTAGTTCCTCCATTTCTTTAGTTATTTTCATGGGGATTTTTTCATAGTAAATATTTAATTATTCTTTCTTATTCTCTCTTTTTAAATTCTGCACATTTTCTCATAGCTTTTTCGTATGTAAAAACGACCAATAATCAGCTCTAATTTTCGATCTTACTAATTCGTTCTTTTATTCATTATCCTCTTCTTTTCGAGTTGGCAAATTATTCGATTGCGTTGTTTTTCTCTTAACCATGTTTGTGATTGTAATATCTTGGTCTATCATTTTTATTAGACGTGTTTAATTATCCTCAAGGAGTTGTGTACTTAGCTTTGTATTATTTGACTTTTAATCATAGACTTTAACTCAACTCGGTGAAGTTTTTATTATATAGTTTTTCGACACATTCAAATAAAATTTTAATTTTTCGGTTCCACCCCAACACAAATAAATGGCAAGAAAAAAATATTAAATTGAAGAGAAGAGTTAAAAATTAACGAAAACAAAGGCGATAAATTAATAAAATAGAGAATGATACAATATATATTAATATAACAAGATCTGGACACTAAAAGCCAAGACATAAGAACTAATAAAGGAAACACAGATGTCAAAATTTAAGTGAGTACATTCAAAACTATTTCATTATGTAGAACCAAACGAACGAACTAAAGACAGTAGTATGGAGATGCCAAGAAATCATGAAATTGAGAACATTTACCTTAAAGGTTAAAGACAAGACAAAGACCATCATGACTACAGAACCATTCGAGTATGTGATCCGGAAACCCGATATTTTAAAACTCGAACCCGACCCGAGGTTTTCGGGTTTTTTTATAAGAAAAATATTTAGAGATTTAATAAGTTTTATTAAGAATTTTCACGAGCAAAATAGAATTTCAAAAATACAAGGTTGCTTATGGATTTATCAGAAAGACTAGAACGAATTCTTGTGGAGCTTCAGTTGAAGTCAATTTTATCGTTTTAATTCGCACTGAAAAGACAGTCAAGGTTTTTTGTTAACTTGCCTGTATTTTTGTGTAAAGTAAACTCCTGTTTCAACTTGCTGAATTCTTCTGGCTCTAATTTATCTGATGGTTTATCTGCTTTGAGTAATTGTCTAAGTTCTTCGTCGGGGGTTAGAGGAATTATTATTTGAGTTTCCATTGAAATTTCTTGTTCGCTAAGAATTTCGATTTGTGGGAATAGTCACTTCAATAAATTGACTCCAAAATCAATAGTCATCTTGTTGGTAAAACGCTTTCTAAAGTTCAATGAGATTCGGGACCAATCGTAGATCCACGTATTTCATAAGATATATAAGCAATTTTATTCCGATATCATTTTACTGACCCTCTAATTTCATCAGAACATTAATATTATGAAACAAATTTTCTGCACCTAGTTCTTCAAGCGCTTCTAAGACTGCTTCATATAGTTTCAAAAACTTTTCCAGCATGAACAGCATCGAGCTCCAACAAGGTTTACAGTCAAGTGAAAGTTGCACGTTGGAGTTGAATCTTTCTTTTACTTTAATTGCAAGAAGATCTCCCCGAGAAGCAGAGAATTAAAAAAATTGACAATTTTCCTCACTTTATTCATGTTCTGTGAGATTTGTTCATTACTAAAATTAAAAATATGATCTTCCCTTTCGTTTACAATTTCAAAATCGTCATCTTTTTGAATATCAGAGTCTTCTGCAATATTATCACTTGCATCATCGTGCATTTTATACAGAGTGTGAAAAATACCGAGATGGAGACCATGAGCAAGGCAAATTTGATAGTGTTGGACTTCTCTCTCCAAAAGCAATCATAACGCTTGCACCATCATCAGTCGTTGCAACAATGTCATGTTTGTATGATATTTAAAATATTTCAAATGGGCTTCTACTATATTAACCATTTCTTTGGCCTTACAACTGCGCAGAATTCTCACAAGACCGAGATTAATCACACGTGAGTCGGTCTTGTGCAGGTTGATGTTTAAATAACGACGAGTTGCAAAGCTGGTCCATTCATCCAGAGTGATTGGAAATTTATATCCTTTGACGATTTCCCACTTGCTTTCTTCAATAATTTCTCTTTTTTTGCTTTCAGCGAAATTATGGATAAGTTGCATCACGCAAGACTCACTTTGGACAGATTGAAGTATCAGGAAGATATTTCTGTTCTAATTCCCTCAGATCTTGTAATTGCTCTGATCGAAATTCCATCCTTTGCTGCCAACTTCGCTAAAATTTCTTCCAACGTTATCCTTTTAATAAATGATTCAATGTTTTTAATTTTCTTTGGTTGATTCGGTGATGTGATCTTTTCATTGCATACGTTGTGCTTTGTTTACAGCTCATTAGTAATGAACAAAAATCGCAAATTGCTGTATCTTTATCACTGCTAGATTTAAAGTGTTTCCAAACTCCAGATTGTTTCTTGTTTAACATTGTGCTTGTAGAATTTTTCTAAAAAGTCAAAATCAAATAAAAACAATACTTGATTGGTTTATATTCAATTATTTATATAAAAGCAAACACAAATAAATTCAAAAAATATTTGTATCTATATCTTAATTTAAACAAACGACTCATAGTTTTAAATCAGTAATTTTGAGATCATTAAGATGCCGAAATAAGCGCCCGATTGAGATATATTTTGCTAGTTAAGCAAAAGGCTTTTTTATTATCTTTATAACCGATTTCAAGCAATCTTTTCATTATCAGTTGTTAAAATATAAACATTGAATAAATATAAACATTTTGAGTAAATTAATAAACTTAAAGTCTGATTCATGTAAACCTTTTAATTTTTATTTTTTCAATAATTAAAACCCAAACCCGGAAAGTTTTTATGCTCGGGTTTCGGATTTTAAAAAAGTCTAAAACCCGCCGGGTTCGGGCTCGAGTCGGGTCGGCTCAGATCCCCTACATTCGAGAAAGTATATATGGATGTGGTTCATGGAGAGCAAGGAAGTATATGTGCAGGATAATCGATAACTACAGCAATAAATAGACAAGAAGAAACGGCAATTGGAAGAATCTAGCTAAATAAATGGACCTTGAAGTTTGGCGCGTTGAATTTCAAATGCAAAAGAATGAAATCATTAACGGAAACATCCGAAATGGAATTGATATTTTCAAGACTGTACCACCCCAATACAAATGGTATAATACAGAGACAAATATATCGACGAATTCCTTTCAAAAATAACTTCAAATTATTAAAACGCATAAAAAACATTTATTATTATTTAGAATACAAATGATAAAAATCAAGTTGTATAAATACAAATATACTAATTATTTTCATTAACTAATATAAGGGGCTTCAATAGACAAGTAACCGTTTGTGAAAATAGCACTCAAAGAAAGAGGGTCTACTCGATCAGGTAATAAAATTTCTTTAGAAAATTCTCTATAATTTATTCTGGAATCTGATTTTTCTTCATGTCGGGCTTTAATGAAAATCTTATCGTCTTTCGTCTTTATAGAAATATCTTGAGGGTTGTAATGACTTCCAATATTGACACAAATACTATATTTGTCATTTGTCGTTGGACTGTGAAGGAGAGAATTACTTGATGACGAGCTAACTAAACTTTGGCTTCTATAAGGAAATGAATTGGATAAAGAGATTGTCGAATGTTTTCTCTGATCAAGACTCGAATCAAGAATGCCGTCCAATATAAGGATGTTGTCAGTTGAAATAGTGCATGTAATCGAGTCAGATACTATATTTGAAGGCAAATTGAACTTTTTAATATATTCTCTAGTAATGGAACACTTTAAATCTACTGTTTCCTTATATTCAATACTCAATATAAGTGACGTTTCTCTAACAAACACCTTGATTTTGTCGGGATCAACAACATCTTTTATGTCAAATTTAGCCTTGAAATGCATATTGTCATCACTTCCTTTAGCTATTTGGGTCTGTAACTGGCAAAATATATTTTCCAAATTAAGAGACGAAAATCCACTATCCGTTTCATTTACTAGATCATGATCAGGATAAAGTTTCTCTAAATTATAACCTGGTAAAGCTTTTTCATCAAGCCTAAATTGGGTTTTGAATTTATTACACCACTGATCAAAAGACGGCGCTGAAAAATTACCAAAATTAAAATTGTCGGATGAGTCTATACTATTTCTTGCTTCAATATTTCCTTTATTAATAGGAACTTGGATTTCTGATCGGAATAGAGACATCTGTAAATACGAAAATTATTAAAATTATTTGGCTGTTTTTAATTTTTACCATTATTTGAAAAAAGCTTTTGTTTTTAAATGGTAAATAATAATTTTTTAAAAATCATTTATATTAAATTCACTAGCGTTGAATGTATGTGGCACGCAAATTTTGCGAGGACTAATTAACCCACTTCCAGTCATACGATCGAGCTAATACTTGGTGAATAGACTCATTGTTAATGAGAAGTTTTGGTGCCACACACACAAACCCACTAATACCTAAAAGTTGTGATGATACTGTCAACTTGATAGCGCTAAAACTTGAAATCTTAACAGCATTTTGAATTTTGGAAAAAAATTATTTATTTGAAAATGATTTGAAATCATGAGATTTCGCATATAAAGGATTTATACTAAAAACTGTTTTTATAAGATGGTTTTTTATATGCATTAATTTTGTTTAATATTGATGGATAGCTTAGAAACAAATAAGGACAAAGGAAAATCTTAAAACTTGATATTTATCAGTGATTCACAAACCTGTTTCACGCACATACACAAGACTCGCAAATTTAATCAAATGAGATATATATATATATATATATATATTAACATAGCATAAAGAACAAATATAGATAAAAAAAATTACAGAAGAATTTTTTATAAATATAGAAAATAACTTTGTCATCTGGGAGTTGAGAAAATAACAAGTTTTATGACCTATCATTTTTTATGGATACACATGGTGACCGATATACGAGATATTATTTAGAAATGTGATTTGTTTATGAAAAGGAAAGTTATAACAAAAAAAAACATCAAAGTATTTTATTTCCAAAGTAATAATGAATTCGATGGAACAAATTATAATCCATATAGCTCATATGAAGGACACCAGGAATCTCAACTGCTATTTGTTCGTAATAATTAATCAACAACAGCAAGATGGCTTGTTTAAGACCTACTCAAATGTGAGACGAGAAGATCATATATCGCGTGCTATTACACAACTGAATATACAAATTAGGTAGGACAAGTTGCATAGTTTCAGATAGAGGTAAGGTCCTTGGGGGAAGTTAGATCAGAGAATTAGTGAATACTAATAATATCGAATGGATATTTGCTTCACCATATGATCACAAGTCTAGCGGTTTGGCAGAACGAGTTATACGAACGCATCGTGATATGATCGTGACATTTTTGAACTATGAGTGAAGTGGAGGATGATGGATGGATATTATGCCGAAAATTGAATATTTATTAAACTCAACAGCGCAAAATTCTATGGAATTTTCGCCAATGGACATACTATTTGGAAGAAAGGTTAATATACATTGGAAGAATTAATTCATAGACTTGAATCAAGAACAAGTAGTACTGAAGGCACAAAATAATCTTATGATAGCTACAAATAAAATGAGATCAAGTGATGCTTATAAGAAGGTACATCGACATTTTGAGGTGCGTCGAGAAGCTCTAGTAAAAATTGATCCACAAAAAAGGTTAAGGAATATTAATTTGTTCGAGGGACCTGTAAAGAGCATTGGTTTTCCAACAGAACACCAAGTCGAGCTTGAAAATCCAGATGGAAAGAAATGCAGAAGAATTGAATGTCTGAAGGGGTATCGCTGTTCTTAAAAAGTGGAGAGTAACGATATTTGCATTTATATAAATATTTAATTTTTTTAGAATATTCTTTAATTGTATTGAAATATATTTTTTAATTTAATAAGTGAAGCTAAAAATATTATTATTTATATTGGAATCAGTGCATGTATAGTTCTTAAGTAAATATAACTAAAACCTCAATATTTATATACCTACTTTGATCACAATTGTTGGGTTTTATGATACTAAAAAGTCGACCGTTGGTTACTCTGACTCCACGTGTTCCAACAATTAATAAACACAAACTCCCAACGTATATTTGTTTTATAGCAAATTTACAATGCTCAACAAATAATTACATCTTTTAGTTAACCACGATTTTGCTCCCGATTTCCGATCGAACTTCGCTCTGGAAAGTCTCGACCTTGTGCGATTTAAAAATAAGTTTCACCTTTTTATTTGATTCCACTCTCTGATCCGAACTTTTTTAATAATTCTTTTCTAACTCTTTAATTCCTCTTATAATTTCATTTTTTCTTGACTTTGTTCCTCAAATTCCTATTGTCGATTTCTTCTTCCCTACATAAGGCTACTGCCCACTATCTAAATTTGGATTTTCCTTATATACTCCCATAGTCGTTGTAATTGCCCCATTTTTGACCTAATTGATTTTGACTTCCTTAGTTATCATTCTCTAATTAGCTATTTCTGTTGACCCTCTTCGTAATTCCCTTCTTTTGTTTACCCTCGTCTATCCGGTTGTTTGGATAATTGCCCTCAGAATTCTCCGTTTGTTTATCCTTCCAAATTGCCGCGCTCGGGTTTTCTTCATCACTCGGGTTCTCCATTGGCTCGGGCTTCCCATTAGCTCGGGTTTCCCATTAGCCAATTAATTAATTAATTAATATTTTAACATTTGTCTGTTTACGACCCTTTCTAAAAATTTTCTAACAATTTCTTGCTCACTGTCTTCGTCACCATCCCTTAATCTATCCCTCTCCAGTTTTCCAGCTTCAATTTCGATAACATTTCACTTTATTCCACTTCATCAGGTTTGCGCATTTTCCATTTCGTGTCTGATTGTACCCTTTTATAGTTCTGTTTTTATCATATCTTTCTTTTTCATAACTTCTCTGCTTGACCACCATTCTTTTTGGTTCAATTTCAGTTTTCTTTTTATTCGGAACTATTCAATTTGAAAATAATTTAATAATTTACTTTAACAACCTCAACACAATTATTTGACCAATTTTCGGATTATTAACCTCATTTTTCAGTTGTAACAGATTTTTTGATATCAAATCAATGACAACAGAATCTTCACAAAACCTTTATCCTATTTTGACAAACTCTTGTCTGCGTACGATGAAATTATGGGCATTTTAAATCTTAATATCGACCAGTACTGGTCCCATCTTTGCTCTATTCTGATGAAAAGCTTATCATAATTTGACCGCAATGAAGCTTCATCTCTCTATTCAATTTTCAAAGACTTCAACAAAATTTAAAAATTTGAGATATTCAATTATTTCCACTTTACTGTAGATGACTTTCACTGAAGCATGACAAGTGAAATCTTCGTTCTATATTTAGTTGTTGAATGTCGGTATCCTTACTGACACCATCATTTTTTTTAAAACTATTTTGCCTTCATTTTTAATTAATCAGTAAAATATTGATTCATTTGATATTGAAGAAATTTATTTTCAGGATCCACATTGATTAGGGTGACCATTTTTTCTTGAGTACAATCTGTCCGAGGGGGTAATTTTATAAAAATAGTTTTAAAAATTATTCTTAATGAAACAAATACTAATACAATAAAAATTTATTTAATAACATATCAGTAATTTAATTGGTTTTATGTGCATTTTGTGAGAAAATGAATTTTTAAGGACTATTTGCTGTATGAAGTTCTCTCAAGTATTGGATTCGAAATTAAGCTTTATTATAACCATTGCCATCAAAATATCAATATTCAATTGTGATTTATCTGCTTTCAATATATTATTAATAATTGTAAAAACTCTTTCTGTGATAGCATTTGTGCCTGACAAACAATGTAAATTCTATATTTTTATTAAATTACTACAAGGAATCTGATTTTCACAGAAATGTTTATAATAGCGTTGATTTACAATGTTTTCAATATAAAGCTCTGAAAACCATTTGAGTTATATGTGGAAATATAACATAAACTAAATTAATTTTGATAATTTACGAATCTCTAATTCCGGACTTATATTCATACAGGACATGAAGATAGAATCTGGCACTGCCCCATAGAATCTTGAACAAATGGAAACTCTAACATTGATACCTCCCATACTCTCAGAAATCCAACGATATCCATTTCTAGTAATCCATATCCAGTTATAGTAATCAAAATATTTAATTTTCTAATCACTAACATTTATTTCCACGACTTTTTGACAGTAAGTTAAATTATTGCCTCCAACCAATAACAGTATTGTTTAATTTCGAGCCTGTAGCTATCTTCCATCAGAGTTTGCGAACACTCAGTATCTAAAAATGTTCCTACACTCTTCCCATCAAATTTGTTTTGCAGTTTGACAAATAGTAGACAAAATAGTAGACAAATAGTTTTCATTGAGATCGCACGTCGTGATCCTCGCCACACTTGTAGCATTTAACTAGGTTTCCATGAGCAACGTATTCAGAGTTAGATTTATTTCATCCATAAGTTTCAAAAACGTTTTTGTTCTTTTTATCAACTGCGGAAGAGGAATCAAAAGTGCATGGGTTCTCGTGAACAGAAGCTATTAAGACATCTGCAAGGTTGTTTACATAAAATAAACGATACTGTCTATTCGATTATTTTCCTGTGATTCCCACGGGAATTCAGAATTTCTCTAACTGAACTTCAAGATTTTCTCATGTTTTCCAGCAAAGATTAAATCTGCATTGTCATCTCCAATGAAATCTCGGAGAGACTGGATCAATGTTTGATAGTTACGCTCTCTAAATTGTCTTAACTTTTCCTTTGGTATCATATTTTATTTTGATTGTTTTTACAACATTTTTATAAATTTCAAACTTAGTCTTTTCTCTTTTTTGTATCTTTCCTCTTATGCCATATTTTTCTAAAGAACCTTTTTGGCCCACTCTGATCCATAATCTCCTGGCATCTAAGTTAAAACTCGTGTCTTTCTTTACCTTATTCACCTTACTGGTACCCTAATTTCATATCTAGAGTTAACAATTAATCCGCGTCTGATATTGTGGTGTAATTGGCTTTTTGGTTTCGAGTGTAAATGTTGTAAAGTTGTTGTGTAAAGAGGTTTCCGTATAAATAGTGTTTGAAATGTAATGTAAAATAGTAAATTACAAGCATTTCTTTTCTGGTGATGCAATATCCTAGCTCGAATGCGTTTATTGCATTCGATCCATAAGCTATTACTCTTTCATTTCCATTAGAATCTAGTTGTGAAAGTACAGCTCCAATTCTGTCAGACATCTGTATCCAGTTTAAATTCCTTTCAAAAATCTAGAAAAACCAATCAGTTGTTCTTTCATATCTTGAAATGCTGTTTGACATTCATCTGTCCACACTAATTTGGTTTGATTGCTGCCACATGACCTTTCTAACTCCTTTATATTTTTTTAAAATTTTCAATAAGTCGTCGATAGTAATTTGTGAGTTCCAAAAAAACTCCTCAGTCTTTTTAAGCACTTTGTTCTAACGATAGTTTAATAGCATCAATTTTCGTATTAATAATATGACCTAAAAATGTTGTCTCTCTTTTAAGAAAATGACATTTTTCTCTACTCAAATTTAATCCCGAATCTTTGATTCTTTTCTATACATTTTTAAATCTTTGCATATTTTCTTCTTTAGTAGTTGAAAATAATAAAATATCATCGGAGTAAACTCCAGCTTGTTTCCAATTTAGTGGTCTTAGCACTTTATTCATAAATTTCTAAAAAGGCGCGGAAACGGTAGCAATTCCAAACGACATCCGATTGAAGCAATATTGTTCGTTTTTTTTAAAATGCAGTTTTCTTTTCTAATCAAGCATGTACATCAATTTCAATTTCAACACTCGATCGACCTTCCACATGATTATATTTAATGGGACAAGGTTTTTTAATTTCAAAATCTTTCTTTGTTTCATTATCTTCAATGGAATTTTGAATAAAAAATAATTTAAGATCATCTTCTGTCAGCTTGTGTCGAACTACATTTTGCTAACTTTTTGATTTTCATTAAAAAATTCCATAATCAAATAATCTCCTCTTCGATAAGCTAAAGCAGTATTGAGATCACTTGCCAAATTTGATGTTTTTATAAAAGCATTTTGAATTCGCATTTTGTAGTGCAATTCATCATCTGTTTGGTCAAATTTCCGAGTTCCTTCTGTTGAAATGAATAGCCCTCTGTGATTTTTGTCCGTTTCTTCTATAAAGTCATCACCAACTCCAAATGTTCCAGGCGGTTGAATAAATCGCAGCATCGGCGTGGTCGCCATATTAGAAGATTTTACTTTATTCATAAGTCGTTTCCGAAATATATTATTAAAACAAAAACAATTTTCCAATATCATTTATGTGGAGAATTTAATCCTTTCAATACGATTTTTTTATTTTAATAATTCATGTAATATTTACAGCACACGTGTCTATTGTTTGTTAGCAACATCTAGACTGACAAAATTTTATAGAAAAGAAAAAAAGCAGACAGCAAACAGCAACAAAGCAGACAGGTTTGAACTCGTTTACGACCCTATGACCGAACAGTACTAAAATAGACTATAAAATTCTCTGGGACAATATGTCCCTACAATATTGAAACAAAAACAATTTTTCAATATCATTATGAGGAATTTGAAAGATTCTTAAAGATTTTTGTTAAATTTAAAAAATATTTTTATTGAAAAATATTTTAAAAGAAAAATTGAAATTTGTTTAAATAACAAAAATAAGAAAGACAAGTTTTTGAGTGTAAAATTTATTGA
>CAUHTR010007371.1:35252-96247 GCA_959609185.1 Schmidtea polychroa | reverse complement strand
TTCACGTGGAAAATTGAGAATTGGACGGAAAAGATAAAATCAGCAAAGGAAGAGAAAATCACAAGATTAACAAGTCCACCGTTCTACTCAGGATTAGGCGAATACAAGATGAAATTGCGAGTATACCCGAACGGAGACGGGGTAGGAAAAGGAAATTATGGGTCAGCATTCTTCATCATCTGCAAAGGGAATTATGACGACAAGGTACCATGGCCATTTAGTAGAAAAGTAACGATAGCGATCGAACCACTGAAAGATAGCCTTGACATGCATAAAGAAACAATGAAACCAGATCCAAGGAGCACCTGCTATCAACGACCGACAACATTAGAAAATATCGCTTCTGGAACGTCTAAATTAATATGCCTGAAGAACATCGAGAACGAGCAGTCGACAATGCTATCCAGATCAGAGTAGAAGTTGAAACAGAAAAAGAAATGAACCAACGATTGAACATACCAGAAAACCAACCGAGAATCTGTATGATGAGGAGAAGAATGCCTGATTCAGGACATCTACCAACAGACGCTGATGCAGATGAGGAGGAAGCAGCAACATTGTTGGAAGCACAAAAATGTAAGTTGATGGAAATATTATAAAACGGTGCGAAAAATCGTCGACGAACGGTAGTAGAACTAGCGAAATGGATAGCCGAATTATGCAAAAGGATTCAAAACCTACGGAAAATCGTTAAAGCTATTGAGGAATATCGACGGGTATACGTATGGTACCCTGAGCAATTTGGGGAAATCATCCGGAAATGGAAACAACAAGAGTGGGCCGAAAACTCACCTGAGAAATATCAACTAAAATATTCTTGCCAGATTTTGAACCAATGGAAAAGGAATTCTACACGACAGCCAAGGTCAGCGAAGTTAAAAAGAGAATACTTTATGAACTCCCAATGACGATCATTGGATGACGATATTGATATTGGAGTGACGCCACTCCAAGGAGAAATTGTGAGTAAAAAATTGCAGGGAGAGAATTAAGGAGAAGAGAGATAAAACAAAAATCATCTACACCAGTGCTTCTCAAACTTTCTGATGTGGCGTACCGGCAGATGTTTTTTTTATTCGACAGGGAGTAAAATATCAGTCAAATCTTTTAATAAAGTGCATACAATAACTGTTTCCAATTAAATTACTACCATGCTGTATTCTTATTAGATAAATAAACAAAAAATATCAGTCACATGACCCACCTGTTTCTCATGGCATGTAATTTTACATTTGTTTATTTTCCTTTGAAAATCTCTTCGCGTACCGGCAGACTATTGCTTGCGTACCGGTACCGGTACGCGTACCACACTTTGAGTAGCACTGATCTTAGAATTTTTTTTCTTAGAAGTTTATTTATGGTAATTATTGTTTTCGATATTGAAAGATTTTCCGCTGTTCTTGTTCTAAGATAAATGCTTCAATAATTTTAATTAGTTTTCCGAATGATAGTTTATAATTTTCAAACACACTATCATTTCGTAATGAAAAGCATTCTTTACATTTTTTGCACCACCACTCAAATCCATCAGTTCTTTTTTTGCTTTGGTAAGAGACACTTGAATGTCATCAACCGGGCATCTTATTATGCGATATCGCATAAGTTCTCGAACCAATGATTCTTTTGATAATTCGAAGATAATCATAATATGGGAAATAATGATATTTAATAAATTTAAACACGCTTTATTGTACATTATTAAAATTTATTATACATAAAAAAATTTACTTTACATTAAAAAATTTCTTTAATTTTAAAATATTTACTCGACAGATTTTGAACCATAACCCTAATTTCAATATTATATTTTCATTCAGTTCTGGTAAATTTCTAATTATTTGAATTTAATCATTTCCATATGGAATTGTATTCTTTCCATTTGATAAAATATATCGTTTATCATCATAATTATTAATTCCTTTTCTCTTGTACTCTTTAAAGGTTAAACGATGACTATCAGATTTAATTAACAAACCCTTTCTTGTTGGATTCCATTTAAACAATTCACTGCAGATTCAAAATCAATAATTTTTATTCGGGGTTTTGCTTATACTTTGATTTTTTTATGTAAAGATCTCGATTTATTTTCATTTTCAATATCAAGGAAATATGTTTTTGATTTTAGAACAGAAAACCTTTTGATTATTTTATTCCATTCCATTTCATCCCTTTCATTTGATGACGCAATTGCTTGATCAAGATGTTATTAAAAAATTATTCTTAAAATTTTGTGCTGCATCATTGATTACTTCATCTGGGTGCTCATAATCGAATTGCCTTCTTCTGTGACGATTTCTTATTTGCTCAAACTCTGGCTCAATTTCTAATTGCAGTGCAATTTTTTTGGCCTCTTCAATAACTTCATTAAATTGATCATCTGTTCTGTACTTTTTTAAATAGTCAAAATTATTAGAAAGTATTGTTGTAGCTTCCGAAACATTAAAATTTTCTTTCTGAAGTACTTTGCTTGTAATATTTATTTAACTTAAAATATCATACCAGACAATCAGGCTGCAAATAAATTTAAAAAATTCCATTTCCCCCCCAAATGGAAATTGCTTCAGATTTATTTTTGGCTGCTGTATGAGTTGTCACATTCGTTGCTTCGTACAAAAATGCATTAAGAGCATTTATAATTTTTTTTTAATTGGAATCGAATCGGCTTCAGTGCTTTAATGTGACTCGCCCATCTGGTTTCACAAAGTCCTTTTAATGACAGCCCATTTACATTTTTAAGATATCCATTCTTTGTCTAGACTCTACACTGTAGAGGACGAGAAAAACACGTATAGATGTTGTACAATTTCGAAGAAAGTTACAGCTTCTATACAACAGCTTGCTGCATCATTGACTACTAAATTCAAAGAATTTGCGAAGCAAGGTACGAAAAACGCTCTAGAATTTAATGTTAATATTCGGCTTTGCACTCCGCAATGCTTTCCTCACATATTGGAGCCGTTGTCGTAACATTGCCCTCTTAAATCAGATAAAGATATTTCATATTCATTTAAAATTTCTAGAATTTTCTCAAACATTCCAGCTCCTATGCTGCTGTAAATATTTACAAATCCCAGAAAATGCTGACGGACATTAACATAATTACCATATTTGTCGGGAGACGATAAAATTGATACAAAACGTACGGTTAATGTCAGTTGTTCTGTGTGTGATATATCCGGTGTACAGTGCACGATCAGAGAATAATATTTACTTTCTGTTACTGGAGATATTATCTTTTCTTTTAACGGATTTGCCCAAAATCTGTATGATTTCATTTTGAATATTTTTTCCTAAATAGTCCTGATATATTTCTTTATTTTTTATACGCCTTAAATGTTCTTTCAACAATGGATCGAACTTTGCCAAGAACTCAATGATTTTCAAAATATTTCCGTTGTCGTCTTTGCATAATGTATCTGATGCCTCTCAGTGCATATTTGGAGAGCCATACAACTATATTAATGAAAACAGCCGTTCTAAAATGCTTTTCCAATGCATTTTGTTTTCATTCATTTTTTGGAGCGTTGAATTTATTGTTGATCCGTGCTTTATTCGTTTGATCATATCATTCCACGTTTCGAAGTAATTAAAATGACCTGGGCTTGTTTCATACATATTCAATCTCTCATTAGTGTTTTTCCATTCGTTGAATCCTTGATGATTTAATGCAGAGGCGTTCAAACATTTTGCTGCGAGCGCCAGTTTGGTATTTAAATTCATTAGCGGGGGCCAAGCATTGTAAATATGTGAATTTAAAAACCTTATTACAAGTAAAGCAGCATTGAATTTTATTTTTTATAGTAAATTACAGATATAACAATACTAAACAAACATGTCTAAATTATATTATTATAAAATTATTTCATGCAATTTTTAATGGGAATCGGTGGAACTGGGTTTTTTCCTGGAGAGTTTCTTCAAAGTTGGGATTCAAATCAGAAACACCAATTATTAGCAATGATTGCAAATGATCATCAGATAAATTTGTCCTATATTTAGATTTCAGATACTTCATCCTGGAAAAAGTTTGTTCGCACACATAGGTAGTGCCATACATAGAAATAAATTTACCAGCCAATTGCTTTAAATTTGCTGCAGCTCCGAGCCGCCTACGTACAGTCAGAGTACAAAATCATTCATGTAGTCGAGCGGCCGAGTCGCATCGCCGACTACCGAAAAAACTTGAATACCAGACTGTACTTTTTCGAGCTTGATACCGTGTGTATTCTAACCGAATGCGCTCTTCATCTGCGCGTGATCTAATACCGAAGCGCCACGCTACATTTATATTTTACGAAATTTTTCAAAATCCTTGGCAGGCCGGATAAAATCGCCTGCCGGGTCGGGTTTGGCACGCGGGCCATATTTGACACCTCTGCTCTAGAAGAAAAAGATGTATAGAGAAGTTTGAGAAGAATTATCTTTAGGGATAAATAAATTATACTTGTATCAAATGAAAACTTCAAAAGATTTAAATCTAAATGAAATCGAAGAATCAAATAAAATACTCTAAAGCTATAGAAATTGAAACAAGAATATCCAAGAAAATCCAACAACTCTAGGACATACAAAACAAGAATAATATCATAATTCAATAAGGATTCAATCTATCAATTATAATCAGAATAATAAACAAGAATAATCAGATACTATTACCGGATTCTATCATGGATTCTATAAGAATTCTTTAAGGATTCTATAATGATTCTATAATGATTCTATAATGATTCTATAAGGATTCTTTTAGGATTCTATAAGGATTCTTTAAGGATTCTATAAGGATTCTATAAGGATTCTATAAGGATTCTATAATGATTTTATAAGGATTCTATAAGGATTCTTTTAGGATTCTATAAGGATTCTATAAGGATTCTATAAGGATTCTTTTAGGATTTTAAAAGGATTCTAAAAGGATTCTTTTAGGATTCTATAAGGATTCTATAAGGATTCTAAAAGGATTCTGAAGATTCTATAATGATTTTATAAGGATTCTATAAGGATTCTTAGGATTCTATAAGGATTCTATAAGGATTCTTTTAGGATTCTATAAGGATTCTATAATGATTTTATAAGGATTCTATAAGGATTCTTTTAGGATTCTATAAGGATTCTATAAGGATTCTATAAGGATTCTTTTAGGATTTTAAAAGGATTCTTTTAGGATTCTATAAGGATTCTATAAGGATTCTAAAAGGATTCTGAAGATTCTATAATGATTTTATAAGGATTCTATAAGGATTCTTAGGATTCTATAAGGATTCTATAAGGATTCTTTTAGGATTCTATAAGGATTCTATAAGGATTCTAAAAGGATTCTATAAAGATTCTTTTAGGATTCTATAAGGATTCTAAAAGGATTCTAAAAGGATTCTATAAGGATTCTATAAGGATTCTAAAAGGATTCTATGAAGATTCTATAATGATTTTATAAGGATTCTATAAGGATTCTTAGGATTCTATAAGGATTCTATAAGGA
Organism: Schmidtea polychroa; assembly: GCA_959609185.1. Taxonomy (NCBI): domain Eukaryota; kingdom Metazoa; phylum Platyhelminthes; order Tricladida; family Dugesiidae; genus Schmidtea; species Schmidtea polychroa. Next base: position 90,771 of record CAUHTR010007371.1, on the reverse strand, counting down.
TTCTTTTAGGATTCTATAAGGATTCTATAAGGATTCTAAAAGGATTCTATAAAGATTCTTTTAGGATTCTATAAGGATTCTAAAAGGATTCTATAAGGATTCTATAAGGATTCTTTTAGGATTCTATGAAGATTCTATAATGATTTTATAAGGATTCTATAAGGATTCTTAGGATTCTATAAGGATTCTATAAGGATTCTTTTAGGATTCTATAAGGATTCTATAAGGATTCTAAAAGGATTCTATAAAGATTCTTTTAGGATTCTATAAGGATTCTAAAAGGATTCTATAAGGATTCTATAAGGATTCTTTTAGGATTCTATAAGGATTCTATAAGGATTCTATAAAGATTCTATAAGGATTCTATAAGGATTCTAATAAGGATTCATATATAAATGTATACAATGATTTACAGGTATATTTTCCAAGACTGAAATCTTGTGTGGGTGATTTTATAATGTTACAATGATTACACTTTCTGTGTTGATTGGCATGCTGATTAATTCCTCCTTTTTCTAGTTGGGTTAGAGGATGTACCAATAGTGCATGTCTTTCTAAAATTCACTCGTACAATATCTTTGTTACATTCAAGAAAATTAATCTTTGTTAAAAACATGTCTTGCATGTATATTTCGAAGGATAAAAATCCAACGATGAATCCTTTATGATTTTACAATGATTACAATCTCTGGTTCCTTGCTTCTTGACATTCCTTAAGTTTTGATTGAATGTTTGCTTGGAATGTTTATTGCCAGTGTCTGACTGTAGTAAGGATTCGAATATTACGGATATAATAAGGATACCTGGATGCTTTTCTCTATAATGTCTAGGAAGATTTCTTTCCTCCTTCAGTTATTCGGGTTAATAGATTTTCAACATTGAAATCGTTACTTATGAATCTATTATTATATTCATGCGAATTGTATACAACATCAAGATTAGAATCATAAACTATAAATGCTTCACGGATTAGCTTCAACTCTATTATACCATATTGGATTGAAGAATAATTCTTTAATGGTATTTTATTCAAAATGAATCTTGAAGGTCTTTAAATAATATGTCATTATTTTGAGTTGTTGAAAATATAATCTTTACATTTTCCCTAATTTTATTATCTACATCTTTTGGTTTATGTCCAAGGAATATTATTTGAATGTATAAATATTTGTAAATATTTATGAAATATCCTTTTGTCTAATAAGAATACTCATGTCATCTAGAATGATTAGGGATTTCTTATTATCATCATGTCCTTCAATGTCTTGCATGTTTTGTAATAAACACAAATCCTTTTCAGCATGGATGTTTAAATTCTAACCGTTCTTGTTCATCCTTACAGAATGCATGAACATTATTCTTGTTGGGATATCTTTCATTAATGTATTTCTTTATAAAACTAATTTTACCATTTCACTCATTCCATAAACTATGAAATGATTAATTCTTTGGAAGAGTGAGGGCTTGTTGAGTTGATGGTCTTGAAAGTCTGAGGGCTTATGGCTTATGGGCATATATCCTTTACTGTTTATTGCATCACGGACATTTTGTCTAATATATTTAATCTATGTACGATTTATGAATTTTAAACAATTAACTGTATATATTAAAGCAGCTACACAGCAGAGTAATATTAATTATGTTATTTAATTATAATTATTTAAAGAATCTCTAATGATTTAAAGAGTTTGAGTTATTTCTCCCATATTCTATTCTAATTTCCGATAATTCAACATCACTAATTTCGGTTATAAGGAATAAATAGTTACTATAATTACTATAATTACTATTGACATTGTCGACTTTCTCTCTTTTTGACTTGGTCTCATAGTTGTTTTATTTACTAGATTTTTAACTGTCTCCTCCGTATCATCTATTTCTACATTAATATTATCTTCTACGCTTTCCTGAGCACTTTCGATTAAACTCTCATCATATAGTATATATTTATTGCTTTAATTACCTCCGTTATCATATTTATATCTTTATCATTATCCTGAATTTTAGGAACTTCCTGTCTCATATTATTTGCAATATCTCTTAAACGCTCTGCTGCCTTTCTGTCATCCGACTTTTCAGCTACTTCAGATTTTTGAGGCCTTCCTGAAGAAGCATCACACAATCTAAATAATTTATCATAATCATTTTCCTCGTTTATACTCAATTCTACTGATGGAATTTGATGCATCAATTTCATTGCTTTCTTGCCTTTCTATTACTGCCGATATAATATTATTATCAATGGCGTTTACCCCATAGTCGATTATATATTTATTATTCATCATTTCTACGCCGTTAAAATACAGTTTTACTTTATCATTATCTCTCAATTTTTCGGGCCAATTGGCTCTGGCCATCTGTTTCACTTTATTCACTTTTGTGCAAACATGTACCCCTGTACTACACATAAGTGTTCTCAAAAGGTCCTTTGCCTCAATAGTTATTTTCAATGACTCATGTAATTTCTGATTTTTTTCTCACAAATTCACCATAACATTTTATCATTTCTTTCAATTCTATTTCTAATTCAAATACTCGTGTCATATTTTATCTCTTTACCATTAGTGGTATCAAATTTCTCAAACATTCTAAGTCAATTCCCTCGACTTGAACTCTATTTATTATACGCAATGTCTCATTAACATTATAAGGCCATTTTTCTAATGTTTCTTTCAATTCCTCTTTTAATTCTTTACATCTATTTGCTTCTGCAAGAAATTTCTCATCCGCTTCTCTTGCCTCTCGAAACTCCTCATAATCTAAATCTACATCATTTGTAAAACACTGAAACTCCTTCAACGACATTTCTAGTTTCCTCTCAATAAGTCTCCCATATTGAGTTTTAAATTCTTTTAATTCTTCTCTCAAACTGTTTATTTCATCATTAGCTGATATCAACTCAGCACTATTAATCTGTTTTTATCTCAGACTTATTTTTAAATCTCACTCTATTAGGCGATTCACTTCGCGCATTATTACATACTTTAGCTAAGTGGCCAGATTTTTGGCAATTATAACATTTAATCTGTCCATTAAAATTTACTTTATCTCTACCATCATTATTATAAGGACTTCCTTGCCTTTCTTTATATGAATTCTGTCTATATGGACTTGTCTGTCTACGTCTCAAATCATTTGTGTTATCTCTATTATCATATCTATTATTTCTATCATATTTATTATTTCTCAAATTATTTATACTAAAATCAACTCGATTATCTCTCGTATTATTATTTCTATTATATTCATACCGATTATCTCTATCAAAAGTGTTTCTATTGTTTCTACTGTTGGGCTAGAACTGATTTCTAGACCCAAAGTTAGGAATGGGACGAAATGTGTCAGTACACAACACGCATACCCAGCATTAAGTTTACTTAAATAAAAATATATAAAACACCAAGTAAACAATGATAATAGAAAGATAATATACCCAAAAATAAAACATCTGAATTAAAAATAAAATAAAACACGAGCAAGAAGTATTACACGAAAACTTACTCAAATATAACCGAAAGACATAAAACAACAAAAAACAAATTCGAATAAAGGCGATTAGTAAAAATTAAAAAGAAAATTAAAGAAAATCTTCATAAAATCTTATGTAAAGAAAATTATATCGATATTTTGAATAAAAATCCAGAACAATTCATAAAAATGGCGAAATCCATCATGACCGCCAAACGACCCAATAAAATTTATAAAAAATAAATATTTTAGTTTAAAAAAGAAATATTTTAGAAAAGAAATCATAAAAAACAATTTAAAAATAAGAAATAGATTAAATTTAGCATGGAATGTTCTGGAAATGCTGAAATCCATCATGGAGGCAAATTTAATAAAAAATAATTCGAAAATAAAATTTCAAAAATAAAAACAAAAATTCTTACTGAAAAATCGCCATCAAAATCGATAAAAATTAAAAATCGAATGTTCGAGAATTAAAATAATCTGAATTTGTTTTACTGCATCAATGCACGCATGTATACTTACACGTCAAACAGAGGCTATATAAACTAACACATTTCGTCACTTTTTAAGGAAAAAAATGCAAATGAATATTTTTACTCTTATGCCAAATTTTTGATTTTGATTTTTCTGAGATTGTAGGTAAGGACGATTTCATTGTGAATTATAAATTATTATTATTGAAACCTTGTTTTCATTATTTATTTTTAACTATAGCAATGTAGGTTTGAGTGAGATCGTCGGTTATCATTGATTTTGAAGCGCGATCCCAGCCAACCCTGCACCTATGCACTTTATCATCGATGAGTAAACAGCCCACAATGATTGCAGGCCACTGCCTGGCACGCACTTATCAATATTATTGGTTTTTTTTGTTCAGGTCATTCGGAGGTCGCACCACTTCATGGTTCTGCCATGGAGTTAAGTCGATGAAATCCTCCGTCTGACTCTACCTATTTATTATAGGTCAGCCGTAAAGGGTTGACTTACCACACAACAGTAAGGTTTGTCGTAGTGGTCACAGTGGGGCCGCGAAAGCAAACACTCTTCCCGACTTTCAATACATGAATAACTTACATAGTTAAAATCTACATCCAAAATCATCACAATACAATACACTAAGGTTAATAAACAGAGTAGATCTCAGACCTAAATTAATCACAAATCTACAATTCACAATTAATGTAGACGGTTAAATATCATCAAGAACCAACTCTACCTATACGTCTGTCGAATCTAGATTTATAAATGTCCTAAATAAATTTTCTAGTAATAATGTAAAGTAAAGATTTTTTTTCTAAATGATGGATTTAGTAGCGATAGTATTCATAAAGGTGTTCGACATGCGTATCGGCAAGACTTGGATTTTAAATTGAATAGACTCTGAACTAACTATAAAAATACAAATCGTAAACCCATAAAAGTATAAATTATCATCTCAATTGCATAAAAATATGAATTATACTTATAGATTTACTTTCTTCAAAATATAAATTATGATTAGTTATAAAGGTATAAATTATAAATTAATTTTTCAAAAATATAAATTACAAATTTATATTGACTGTAAAATTATAAATTATAACTCTAAGTTAATTACAAAAGTATAAATTATAATCCTAATTTCATAAAAATATAAATTATAATTAGTTATAAAAGTATAAATTATAAATTTAAATTCCTAAAGATATAAATTACAAATTTACATTGACTATAAATTATAAATTATAACTCTAAGTTGATTGTAAAAGTAATAAATTATAATCTTAATTTCTTCAAAATATAAATCATGATCATAAAAGTATAAATTATAAAATTATATTAGCTTTAGAAACATAAACTATAAATTTAACTTCACAAAATATAAATTATAAACTTAAAAGTATAAATTATAAAATTATATTAGCTACAAAATATAAACTATAAATTTAACTTAACTTCATAAAAATATAAATCATAAACTTAAAAATATAACTTATAAAGTTATATTAGCTTTAGAAATATAAACTATAAATTGAACTTCACCAAACATAAATTATAAACTTAAAAGTATAAATTATAAAATTGTATTAGCTCTAAAATATAAATTTAACTTCATAAAAATATAAATTATAAACTTAAAAATATAAATTATAAAATTATATTAGCTTTAAAATATAAACCATAAATTTAACTTCATAAAAATATAAATTATAAACTTAAAAATATAAATTATAAAATTATATTAGCTTTAGAAATATAAACTATAAATTGAACTTCACCAAATATAAATTATAAACTTAAAAGTATAACTTATAAAATTATATTAGTTCTAAAATATAAACTATAAATTTAACTTCATAAAAATATAAATTATAAAATTATATTAGCTTTAAAATATAAACTATAAATTTAACTTAACTTAGATTGCCTTTAACATCATAGTTGAAAATTTTTCATCAAAGACCCCCCATAAACCATATAGTCATCAACTACCACCTAAATATATTAAATTAGCTTATTTTAATACATATTTAACTTATATTATATTTAAAAATGTAAAGTGTAAATTTTTATGAATGACCCCCCTCAAAATCATATAGTCATTAACCATTACCTAAGTATGCTAGATTAGCTTATCTTAATATATATTCCACTTATATTATATTTAAAATTATAGATTATAAATTTCCTAAATGACCCCCCTCAAATTATATATTTATCTAAATTTACACTAAGATAGACTACTTATATATATATATATATATATATATATATATATATATATATATATATATATATATATATATATATATATATATATATATATATATATATATATATATATATATATATATATATATATATATGTGTGTGTGTATATGTGTATGTATATATATGTATATATTCATCTTATGTTTGATTTTAAAATGATAACTCTTAAAATTCCTAAATGACCCCCAAGCTATATACCCGTGGTAATTTCATAAAGATATCAAGGTACATTCGCCGTTTATCATTGTTGATATTGTTATTATTGTTACTTTAATATTACTGCTACTATCATTAGTACTACCATTACATCTTATTGATATCATTGATTTTATTTTCCCCGGTAACCCCACTAAACTGATTGTATTATTAAAGTAATTATTATTTCTTAAAAATAAAATTTTAAACAAAATTATCGATTTTGGGATTCCCCTATCTCTAAATTTAGTTTCAATGGCCCTATCTTCCAATGAAATTACGGAAAATCACTAAAATCTATTTTTAGTAACACCCCCCCCTGAAAAAGACATCCATATTATTAATTTAAGTTATATCCATATATGTATATATGTGTGGGTGTATATGTATATATAAGTGGATGTGTGTATGTACATACAGATTTATAAAACAACCTTATAAAAATACGATAACCTTCCCCCTCAAGACCCCCTGTTATGTGATGGTCACAACCCCTTTAAGGCGATGGAACGAGGATAGAGTAGTTTACTGAAGTAATTTAGTAGAATAATTTATTAAAATTATTGGATTTATTTTTAACTAAATCCAAAAGAGACTAAATTTATTTTTAACTAGATCAAAAAAAAAGAAAAAGAAAAACCAAGACTAAGTTTATTGATTTCGATCATCAAATTTATTCACATAATTGTTTCTTTGAATCATAGTCATGCCAAGGTCCTTCGAGCACGGTTGATGGACCATCCCAATGAAGTGCATTTCCTGGAGTTGGAAGACTTCTGGGTAATTCCTTATTTTCTGCTTCGTTCCTTTTGGTTCAATGACTTGCATATTGATTTGACGTAATAATGTTGGATGGCCAACTATATTCCTTGCATCTCTTTTTGAGTAGTCATTGTCAGATAATTCCGCCAGGAAGATTAGTTGGTGGAACTGACCTTGGGGCAATCAAACCTTCGTATCTCATTGAATTATTATAAACTCGATTGCTAAGGAATTAATGAAGTTAATTAATTAAATTAAGGAAGTTAATTACAATTTTCTCATTAGTGTTGTCAACCGATCTTTGCTCATTCGAGATGCCATAATATATTATTGATGAATAGAATTGTTTCGAAAAATTCGGCCAAATACTAATATTCCTGAAATATTATTAAAAGGTTTATGATATAAATATTTAATATTTTAATTTATTTACATTATCATATCAAAATTAATTATATTGATATATTTATTTGAAAATTGTTATTTAACATTAATTACAATTAATGTAATAAAACAACGAAAATTGGAAAAACGTTAAATAACTCTAACAAAACGAAAAGTAATAATGAAATAAAAATTCCATTACTCTGGTTAAATTATTAGTTACCAATGTTTTCTAGTATTTTAACATAATGAATTCAAGTATATTAGGAAGTTGATTTGGTCATTTGAGGAATATTATAAATTACAAATTTAAGTAAATTAGAATTATTTACTCTTCATAAGAACTTGTATGATTTTAATGAATTTAACTTCATATATTAATATTACCCATAATTTACAAGTGATATTTGGGTTATGTTAAAATAGGTTTTAAGTTAACTTAATTAAATTGAAATTTTCTTTTGATCAGGTTATCGTGGGGAATGCGTGTTGTCTTTATCATTTCTATTGTTTCAGTTTATTAAGTTGTTTTTTTTTGATTATTTTCTAATTAAATTCATTATTCTCAAACATTTCTTAAGGTATGTTTAATAAACTATGGTTATGTTTCACTTAATTTATATTCAAACATTTTAGATGTGGCATTGTATGAACAGGTTTTAATAGATTAATGTATGATTCCTGATGACTTATGATCGTTTGAGGATAGAAAGTTTGTATAGGCATAGTTGAGAAAGTAATTATAATAAGGGACCTGCGTAAATCGGACATATATCTTCTAACGATCGTCCGTGAACCCATTAGAGTGCTCGACAATTACAATGCAAGTAGTGCGCTCACTTTTTGCGAGCACTCACCCTCTTGATTTTTTTACAAATAGCATCCTCGCGACCCACATGCGGGTCGCGACCCATGGTTTGAGAATAGATGATATAGAATATTCTATTTCTTAGATTATAAACTATTTCGGGTTGGTTATCTATTTTATTTTTTAGAGTTATCTGATAATTTTCAAAAAAAACTGATTTTATTTATTTAGAATTGGTCAATGATATTTTATGATTATAAATATATTTTCCCAATATAAAATACTATAACCCTCTGATGTCAATTCTTATCCCCCAATTGTGAATAACAATAATTGATTTTAAAGTTCCGGTTCGCGGCACCAAATTTTGAGGTCTCGATATTCGAAAACACTCAACTTGTCTGGTTCTTATATAGGTATAAATCAAAACAAATCTGTATATAAATATTTATTATAATTAAAATTTACCGAAAATAGACAATTTCAGTTCTAGAATAATTCGCAAACTCGAACAATTATTTCTTTAATCACTTCTTTCAAACTGCTTGCAAAAATATATATGTTGTGTTTTATGTTATGTAGTGCGTTGGTAAGTAAGTTTGGTCAAAATGTGAAACGTTTCTGTCTGATTCTGATTTTATAATATTCTCAGGATTAACCTTCGAATAAATGTTTGAACGCTAAATTTTTGGGCGACTACACTGATTTTGTGAGTCGTTTATATACTAAAATATTTTGAATAAATTAATTTTATTTATTTTAGATTTTCATTTCTCTATATATAAATTAATTTTAATTATTTCAGTCTCGTAAGACTGATATTAAATTTCATTTAACTTGGCCTTAACAAATTATTAACTTGAAATTAGATTATGGCCCTAATTAATTATTAACTTGTAAAAATTAATACTTTTTAAATATATTTTATATTATTATTATTATTATTTATATATATATATATATATATATATATATATATATATATATATATATATATATATATATATATATATATATATATATATATATATATATATATATCAACGGTGGGCAAATGCGGCTCTTCGTTGAGTAAACTGCGGCTCATTGATAATTGAATTTTTGATAATTGAATTTGAAAATTGAATTCGATTTTTTTATTTTGAAATTTTTTCAACTGAATTTTTAAAAAAAATTTTTTGTTGCAATTGTATTTTCATAAATGTTAAAAATTAACGAAACATTGTTTTTCATATTTTACTGCTTTTTAAAATTCTTTTGTAGTAGGCGGCGCTTTGTTATAACAACGAGAGAGAAGCAATGAAAATAAATTTAGTGAAATTTAGTGAATTTTGATTAGTTAGTATTTTTGTTTGTACAATATTGCGGTCGTTTGTATATTTTAGTATAGTTTTCTATTCGTGTTTTTTGAAAAATTTGGTAAGAAGATTTTTTATGAAGCATTTTAAAATTTTAAATTAATTAAAATTAAATTTATGTCTTTTTATTATTTTGTTTAAATTTCAGTAATATAAGTTATTCAAATTTATTATTACAATGACCTCAGAAAACATCAAAAAACGAAAATACAAACAAGAAAATAGAACTTTTCAAGAAGAATGGACAGAAAAGTTTTTTTTTATTGACAATAATGGTAAATCGTTGTGTCTTATTTGTAAAGTTACAATTTCCAACTACAAAGTAACCAATTTACGTCGACACTATGAAGTAAGTCATCCACACTTATCAATTCAATATCCACTCAATTCAAAATTGCGAACACAAAAACTTAAGTCATTGCAATCAGGGCTTCAAAACAAACAAGGACTAATGTCTTCTTTTAGTCGAGGAGATGACAGTGCCAACGAAGCTAGTTTTTTGATAGCTTGGAATATAGCTCGTGCTAAACGTACATATGGAGAAGGTGAATTTATTAAGAGAAACTTGGAAGAAGTGATTAAAGTTTTGGATCCGGATAACTCAAAACTACATAAATTGATCTCACGTATTCCTATGTCACGTCGTACAACTGCGCGTCGAATTGGCCAAATTAGCGAAAATGTTGAAAATAATTTGATGTGTGATTTAAAAAATTGTACAGCATTCAGTTTAGCTCTCGACGAGTCTACTGACATTCAGGATGTTCCACAATTAGCCGTTTTTGTCCGCTTTGTATCTTCTGACGTAAAAGTAAAGGAAGAAATTTTAGACCTAGTAGCTCTTAAAGAAACAACTCGCGGTATCGATGTCAAAACTGCGCTTGATGTAGTGATGGACAAGTTTGAATTGGCGCGTGATAAACTTGTAAGTGTTGCGACAGACGGAGCGCCTGCAATGATGGGGAAAAATCAAGGTCTCATTGGTCTTTTAAACAGAGATCCAAATATTCCTCATTTCTTATCTCTTCAATGCATAATTCATCGCGAGCATCTCATAGCAAAGTACTTTAAATACGAAAATGTGTGGAAGATTGTTTTGAAGATTGTGAATTTAATTAGAACAAATGCCAAAACACATCGTCAATTTAAAAACTTTTTAGAAGAATTAAGATTAAATGATGAAACAGATGAATTGTCCAATGATGTCTCCTTATGGTGTATTGTTAGATGGCTGTCAACTTACAATGTTTTGGACCGTTTTGTGGAACTCCTAAATCCTATCATAATATTTACCAAAGAAAAAGGAATAGCATACCCAGAATTAGAAAATGAAACTTGGCTTTCTGACTTAATGTTCCTTACAGACATTATGGAACATTTGCAAATATTAAATTTGGCTTTACAAGGAAAAGAAAAGATAATTATTGATTTGTCACAAACGTTATTTAGTTTTGAAGCTAAACTTCGGCTTTTTGTGAATGATCTTAGGTCGAAAATATTTAATCATTTTCCACGAATAAAAGCTAATAAAATTGATATCACAGAAGAAAAAGTAAACGAATACAGTGAAAAATTGGAAGAATTGCAAGCGGATTTCAAATGTAGGTTTGAATATTTGAAAAGTTTTAAATCTACATTTGCATTTTTTGTGAACCCATTTATTTGTGATATTATTGAAGATGGATTTCCAATTTCTGAAGTAATACTTGTTAAAAAAGCGGTTGGGGAATTGGAGTTATTAGATATGAAAGAGGACCAGGCTTTGCAAATGCACCATAAAGTTACTTCTATAATTGAATTTTGGAAACTCGTACCAGAGGCAAAATATCCACACTTAAAACAAGCTGCTTGCCGTCTAATTTCAATTTTTGGTACAACATATTGTTGTGAATCTTTGTACTCCACAATGAAGTTCGTGAAGTCGAAATATCGTTCACAGTTGACCAATCAGCATCTTACAGAATTGCTGCGAACAGCTTTAACAAAGTATACACCAAATTTCAAAGATTTGACCAAAAGTCTTCGTTAATTCAAGAAATTTTATTACTTTTTATTAATGGATTTTTATTATATTTTATGTTTGTTACTTAAATTTTGAAATAATTGTTTTTAATAGCGTTTAAGTCTTTTTTAATCAAATTAATGAAATAAAAAAAATATGTAGTTCACTATGGTGGCTCTTTAAAAAATAAATTTTCGGAAAATGTCTCTCATTGAACTCATATATGTTTACGAATTATAAGTGTACATAAAATTTATAATAAAATACAATTAAAAATTTATACACAATAGATGGATATCAATAAAATGAAATTCAATAAAGTTAAAAAACACAGAGGATGTCAGTAAAAATAAAATTTGATAAAGTTTAACACACAGAAAATATTAACAGTTATTGTTATTATTTGAGGAATTGGATTGTTGGTTATTGTTATTGTTTGAGAAATTGGATTGTTCAGCTATTGTGAATTTGAATTGTTCAGCTATTGTGAATTTGAATTGTTGAGCTATTGGAGAGGATTTTTATTTATCTACGCTCTTCGGCGTACACATTGACCCTGTATCTCTTGGGCCCTGTCTTATAATATTTGTTGAGGTTAAATGTGGTGATGGGCCTACCCTCATCATCCAACAAACAATTAAAACAAAAACTGGAGTATCTACAACCATACATAACAAACTCCGGGTCAAACGAATTGGTGAAAGAATTCTTCACGCGCGCGATATATTTATATGTGTATATATGTGTGTATGTGTATATATAATAGCCTTATAAAGTTATTGGACTAGAACTGAATTCTAGATCCAAAATCTTGAAAAAAGTGATGAAATGTGGTGGTACATAACATGCACATCTAGCAGTAAGTATTCGTAAATAAAAAACATACAACACCAAATAAACAATAATAATTAAAAGAAAATGACAGAAAATAAGAACACTTAATTAAAAAATAAAATTAAACAAATTCCACAAGTATCACAGGAAATTGCCTCAAACATAACAGAGAAACATAAAAATACAAAAACTAACTCGAATAAAGTCGAAAAAAAACTGTAGAAATCTAAATTCTAGACAAAATCCCAGAACAATTCATAAAAATGGCGAAATCCATCATTGATGCCATTCAAATTATGAAAGTTAATAAAAATTAACAATTTGGTTTAAAAAAATAAAAAATCCAAAAAAGGACTTCGTAAAAAATGATGCTAAAATAAAAATTTATTTTAATTTAATATGGGATATTATGGAAATGCCCAAATCCATCATGGAGGCAAAGTTAAAAAAAAATAATGCAAAAATAAATACAAAAATTATGGCACAAAAATTGCCATTAAAATCGTTAAAAATCAAAAATAGAATGTTCTAGAATTAGAAAGAATTTGAGTTTGTTTTACTGCATCAACAAACACGTACTCGCACACACAAAACTAGGTATATATACCGCCACATTTCGATCACAAGTTAACAACATCATGCCAAAAATTTCTTTTTGCTGATACTGAAGACTAATTCGAATTGTAATAGTGTTGGGCTAGAACTGATTCCTAGACCCAAAAAACTAAATTCATAACTGAAATGTGTAGGTACACAACCTGCAACTCATCACTAAGTTAATTAAAGTCAAAACATATAAAACACCAATTAAACAATTGTTGGATACCCGGGAGGAAGAAAAATTAATATAAGAAGCAACCGTCCTTGTGTGCTCAGTGTGCGGTTCCCTGGATAGCCAAGATGACCTTGCTAATTTCCCTCACGTGTGCCCGTGGCGATGTCACACGTTGGTTCTGCGCACATGGGTCGGAATTTACTAACAGGTGAGCCCCTACCTTAGGACTACTCTTAGCAAACTCGCAGTTAGGGTTCAAAGGTGCCATAGAAGGACTTACCCTGATTCAGACATACGTTTTGGCACGACCCTGGTCCAAGGGGACGGCCTCACTAGAATCTTACGCTGTCAGACAATCACCCAACAAATACGTACTACATAATAATCTCAAATAATAGACTAAACACAGACAGGAGTTATATTATAAATAACTACGCAAATGGTACAGGCAAACGAGATACATACAAAGAGTTAAAATAGAACACAGATAAAGTATATCGTAAATCACAATGGGTCGACGGAAGTCGAATAACGGTCCTTTGAGTCACGAACTATGATAAGCCTTCTCCCTCGCCCAACATCTCGTCGATGTCTACTGGTAGTCGGCGGTTTTCGATATACTTTGCTCCGCCTGCTGGGACAACTCGAAAGACCTCCTTGGTTGGCACGGAGTGTGTAGCCGTAATTTCTTTGATTGTGGACTGGGCGACCGATAATGACGCTTCCAAGGCGGCGATAGCGTTTCGGCGCTTTTGGTTTTTCTCGCATCGCGTAGGCCGTTTAGGCATCCGAATCGACGATGTAGCTTCGTTAGGGGGTTGAACATTCTGAGGAAGAAGAGTTGCAACTGGTGTATGGTCCGACGGAACGCTCGTTGTTGGCATAGAGCCCGATAAGATAAGTTCCGAGAGGGGCGGTAGTTGAGGCCCGTGCCCCAGACAGCTAGATGAAGGTGTCACTGCTCCATAGATCTGATGATGGATCGTGAATACGTTGGTCCTGTCCTGAATTGGGTACTCCCGAACACGCTTTGCGACTTCAGCGTCGGTGTATACTTTATGTAGTGCCTCTGATTGGGCTTTGATAGTTAGCCGCTGGCATCTACTTTCTTCGAGGAGACTGTCACGGCAGTGCTCCAAACGTAAGACTTTGGTACGCTCCTCCTTCATCTGTGGCGGGGAGAACCACGTGCCTTCGTACATGTCGATGCGTATCTTTAAAGCGCCAATGTAGATGTGGAGTTTCCGGATGTCCTCGTTCTTGTCTGAGCATGAAAAACAAGGACGAAGATCTTTGCTAGAACTAGTAGGTGCTGCCATCTAGAATTTTAAAGGAAAAATCCCTATTACAACCAGTGGTAATCGTTTATATATTTTTAAAAGATCAGGTGGTCTTTACCGATTTTCGTCAACCGCCTTCCACTTTAACCCTCAGAAGATTATAGCCCCTCAAACTCATTCAATAGCATCCCCATACAACCCACATCCATTCAAATCAGTTCATACACTACATGTATCGGCTCAATCATCGGTCGAAATTTAAACGCATATCGGAACTGGTATGGGTAAATCATAAATATCCGTTTATTACGTTCGGAAAAATTTAGTCTCCTCATTCTTCTACCCTTTGATCACAGTCATGACGAATTTTGTCTCGGCAGTTAACATATATATAATTTAATACAATAAAAACCAGGAAAGCCACCTTCCCCCCTATTCGGTGACCACTGGATCCTAAGGGGACGGGAGAGGTTTGATCGATATGAGGCAATTGACCGCATTGATATTTTTAGAAAACCTAAATCTATCGAACTTTAAATCTCATACTTCGGAAAATTTGTATATTTCTATAAACAGGATCCTACCGGTGACTGGTCCTATGCAAAATCGTGGGGAATAAATTACTGATCCGACTGCTGAGGATCCAAAAAAAATCTTTCGTTTTAAAATATCGATAATTGTATTCGTGAATTAGGTGAACTTTGGAAGATTTTCTTTATCCGAACATGATGGACGAGAAAAATATTATCCTTTGGGTTTACTGCAGCGTGTTACCAACAATGTGCATTCCCCGAGTGTATACGACGCTATCTATTTCGTGCATAAAACAGGGAATCAAAAATACCTAAAGCCAATCGTTTATTAGTGCAGGGTTATTTCCATATTTATTTGACTTAAATTGCAATTTGTGGAAATTTTACGAGTTATGGTGTTTACGAAATCCCTGACATCATCCCTGTCTGTATGCACTGATGGGATTCCTCCGCATTGCATAATCCCTCACTGTTCAGCCTAATCGGCAAAAATGAAATGCTAGTAGTACAACCTGGCTGAAAGAGAGATTTTCTAATCGCCTAGAAAAATGAGAGATTCACTTTGTTTATTCATTCCTCTAAAGAAAATTTATCTTAGTGTTAGAGTGTTGGTTTTGTGGAATTCATCGTCGGTTCACAGTTGTATCATTATCTCTACCAAGATGTGGATAAAAGGTGATTCAAGTTTGTGCAATTTCTACTCGACCGTGACAGCTGTTTATCTATAGATTGCCAAAAATTTGGTAGACTAATGTAAACCGGAATAGAACATCGTCGACGTCGAGGTGTAGCAGCTAGATGGAGATTTCGGGTAAATATTTATGTCTATTATTCGTAATTCTGATTTCTCAGGTAAATTGTCCATCTTATCAGTGGCAGCCTCCGATCAACAAATCGATTTCAATGTCAGTTTTCAGACGTTCAGAAAGAAAATATATGGGTTCAGATGCTAACATACCCGAATCCTACGCTTCTCGCGACAAAATCTGAAACAATATGTTTTTCCTAGAAAATTTTCGGAAGATACGCGCAGATATTGGAAGTTGATGATATTCATGAAAACTCTTTAACAGCTATGCTATGTATGAAAACCACTCGGATCTGTGCTTCCCATCAAAAAATACTGGAATTAAACGCTTTCTGTGGACGATGTGCTAAACTTGTGCTTTTCATGGAATTTATTCAACTCTGTTCTGCCTCTGGGAACTACCGAAAAATTGTAAGTTGTCACTGGAATATACCCGAAAGGAAGAATTCTGCCGATTGCCAATTGCACTCAATGAATTAACGTTGTTATATTCGATTCCTGCAACTCATCTCGGAGCTTCTCCACCCCTCATGACACATCCAAGAGTCACAAGCATCGCTGCCCACCACTCTTGCACCGTCATGAGGGACAAATCGACTCATTTTACCACAACTCAATAAAAAGAAAAATATAAAAGAACATCATAACTAAATAAATGAATAATTACCTGGCGACCATGTCATTTGGGTTCCAAGTATGATGCCTTTCGAAATATGCGATCGTTATCATTCACATTAAAATGGTTGATTGAGATCCCCGTGGTTGACAATTTCTACACGAGATCCCCAACCAATTCAGCATCTATGTTCAAGTATGAGGTCCGAAAACCTGCAAACGCAAGAAATAAAATGATATACTAACCTGGAGTGGCGGTTGACTGCACTGCGTATACGGTGTAGTTTATCTGCTTAAAAATACTTCGTCGTGACCAACACCGTTGGTGATTAATATGTTCAAATTGATTTATTTGCGGTTACAACGGGCGTTTTGGTTCGGCTGAAGCTGCACTCCTTACATAACAATAGGGCTTATCGTAGTGAGCATAGTGGGGCCACGAAAGTAAGCAAAAATTAATTTTTGTTAATTTGACTTTTCTCATGCAGTAATCGTATATCTAACTGTACATCCAAAATCATTTACTACAACACAACACTAGGACAATAAACGGAGTAAAACTCCAGACTCAATATGATCACACTACAAAGTTTGATAATCCTAATTAACTCTAAACTATCAGTAATATTGGATAAAGAGGCCCCACTTAAACTTGGTAAAAGTCATAGTACCCTAGAACTAATCTCAATAGGTGTAATTTTATGAGCATTAAAATGACTGTCTCTACTTCCCCTGCCTCAACTTGTGGAAAATATGCTGGTTCATTTATACACTTCTACCTCTAGTTCTGACCTATATGATTTTATACTTAATTTGATACATTTATGACAATGTGGATGTGTTATCTGAATGATTGGCTTGAATTATTCAACTACTGATAACTTAAAATTACTGGATTATACACTAAAAAGTATGAATGTTATAATAATACCCTTTCAATATATTTAATCAACACTTATTGCTCGCTGTAGAAACAATGTATTTATTAAATGCTCAATTTAACCTTGAATATGTTAAAATTTTATGAGTTTTTAAAATTATGTTATAATGTTATTTTATAAAATTTTTATGCAAATTTCTAATTTAAAATAATTTAAAATTTTTAAAACAATTTTATTTAATCTTTATTCACGTGAAATCACAATAATATAATTTATGCTAAAATAATTTTTAGGAAAGTTTCAATGTCAAAATACTTAATTGAAAATTGGTTTAAAAGATTAATAAGCGCCAAAGTTTCTGAACCAAATTTGTCACTAAGATACATTTTGGAAGATGTACTTTTATTAAATTTAGCTGACATTAATNGGTACTCCCGAACACGCTTTGCGACTTCAGCGTCGGTGTATACTTTATGTAGTGCCTCTGATTGGGCTTTGATAGTTAGCCGCTGGCATCTACTTTCTTCGAGGAGACTGTCACGGCAGTGCTCCAAACGTAAGACTTTGGTACGCTCCTCCTTCATCTGTGGCGGGGAGAACCACGTGCCTTCGTACATGTCGATGCGTATCTTTAAAGCGCCAATGTAGATGTGGAGTTTCCGGATGTCCTCGTTCTTGTCTGAGCATGAAAAACAAGGACGAAGATCTTTGCTAGAACTAGTAGGTGCTGCCATCTAGAATTTTAAAGGAAAAATCCCTATTACAACCAGTGGTAATCGTTTATATATTTTTAAAAGATCAGGTGGTCTTTACCGATTTTCGTCAACCGCCTTCCACTTTAACCCTCAGAAGATTATAGCCCCTCAAACTCATTCAATAGCATCCCCATACAACCCACATCCATTCAAATCAGTTCATACACTACATGTATCGGCTCAATCATCGGTCGAAATTTAAACGCATATCGGAACTGGTATGGGTAAATCATAAATATCCGTTTATTACGTTCGGAAAAATTTAGTCTCCTCATTCTTCTACCCTTTGATCACAGTCATGACGAATTTTGTCTCGGCAGTTAACATATATATAATTTAATACAATAAAAACCAGGAAAGCCACCTTCCCCCCTATTCGGTGACCACTGGATCCTAAGGGGACGGGAGAGGTTTGATCGATATGAGGCAATTGACCGCATTGATATTTTTAGAAAACCTAAATCTATCGAACTTTAAATCTCATACTTCGGAAAATTTGTATATTTCTATAAACAGGATCCTACCGGTGACTGGTCCTATGCAAAATCGTGGGGAATAAATTACTGATCCGACTGCTGAGGATCCAAAAAAAATCTTTCGTTTTAAAATATCGATAATTGTATTCGTGAATTAGGTGAACTTTGGAAGATTTTCTTTATCCGAACATGATGGACGAGAAAAATATTATCCTTTGGGTTTACTGCAGCGTGTTACCAACAATGTGCATTCCCCGAGTGTATACGACGCTATCTATTTCGTGCATAAAACAGGGAATCAAAAATACCTAAAGCCAATCGTTTATTAGTGCAGGGTTATTTCCATATTTATTTGACTTAAATTGCAATTTGTGGAAATTTTACGAGTTATGGTGTTTACGAAATCCCTGACATCATCCCTGTCTGTATGCACTGATGGGATTCCTCCGCATTGCATAATCCCTCACTGTTCAGCCTAATCGGCAAAAATGAAATGCTAGTAGTACAACCTGGCTGAAAGAGAGATTTTCTAATCGCCTAGAAAAATGAGAGATTCACTTTGTTTATTCATTCCTCTAAAGAAAATTTATCTTAGTGTTAGAGTGTTGGTTTTGTGGAATTCATCGTCGGTTCACAGTTGTATCATTATCTCTACCAAGATGTGGATAAAAGGTGATTCAAGTTTGTGCAATTTCTACTCGACCGTGACAGCTGTTTATCTATAGATTGCCAAAAATTTGGTAGACTAATGTAAACCGGAATAGAACATCGTCGACGTCGAGGTGTAGCAGCTAGATGGAGATTTCGGGTAAATATTTATGTCTATTATTCGTAATTCTGATTTCTCAGGTAAATTGTCCATCTTATCAGTGGCAGCCTCCGATCAACAAATCGATTTCAATGTCAGTTTTCAGACGTTCAGAAAGAAAATATATGGGTTCAGATGCTAACATACCCGAATCCTACGCTTCTCGCGACAAAATCTGAAACAATATGTTTTTCCTAGAAAATTTTCGGAAGATACGCGCAGATATTGGAAGTTGATGATATTCATGAAAACTCTTTAACAGCTATGCTATGTATGAAAACCACTCGGATCTGTGCTTCCCATCAAAAAATACTGGAATTAAACGCTTTCTGTGGACGATGTGCTAAACTTGTGCTTTTCATGGAATTTATTCAACTCTGTTCTGCCTCTGGGAACTACCGAAAAATTGTAAGTTGTCACTGGAATATACCCGAAAGGAAGAATTCTGCCGATTGCCAATTGCACTCAATGAATTAACGTTGTTATATTCGATTCCTGCAACTCATCTCGGAGCTTCTCCACCCCTCATGACACATCCAAGAGTCACAAGCATCGCTGCCCACCACTCTTGCACCGTCATGAGGGACAAATCGACTCATTTTACCACAACTCAATAAAAAGAAAAATATAAAAGAACATCATAACTAAATAAATGAATAATTACCTGGCGACCATGTCATTTGGGTTCCAAGTATGATGCCTTTCGAAATATGCGATCGTTATCATTCACATTAAAATGGTTGATTGAGATCCCCGTGGTTGACAATTTCTACACGAGATCCCAACCAATTCAGCATCTATGTTCAAGTATGAGGTCCGAAAACCTGCAAACGCAAGAAATAAAATGATATACTAACCTGGAGTGGCGGTTGACTGCACTGCGTATACGGTGTAGTTTATCTGCTTAAAAATACTTCGTCGTGACCAACACCGTTGGTGATTAATATGTTCAAATTGATTTATTTGCGGTTACAACGGGCGTTTTGGTTCGGCTGAAGCTGCACTCCTTACATAACAATAGGGCTTATCGTAGTGAGCATAGTGGGGCCACGAAAGTAAGCAAAAATTAATTTTTGTTAATTTGACTTTTCTCATGCAGTAATCGTATATCTAACTGTACATCCAAAATCATTTACTACAACACAACACTAGGACAATAAACGGAGTAAAACTCCAGACTCAATATGATCACACTACAAAGTTTGATAATCCTAATTAACTCTAAACTATCAGTAATATTGGATAAAGAGGCCCCACTTAAACTTGGTAAAAGTCATAGTACCCTAGAACTAATCTCAATAGGTGTAATTTTATGAGCATTAAAATGACTGTCTCTACTTCCCCTGCCTCAACTTGTGGAAAATATGCTGGTTCATTTATACACTTCTACCTCTAGTTCTGACCTATATGATTTTATACTTAATTTGATACATTTATGACAATGTGGATGTGTTATCTGAATGATTGGCTTGAATTATTCAACTACTGATAACTTAAAATTACTGGATTATACACTAAAAAGTATGAATGTTATAATAATACCCTTTCAATATATTTAATCAACACTTATTGCTCGCTGTAGAAACAATGTATTTATTAAATGCTCAATTTAACCTTGAATATGTTAAAATTTTATGAGTTTTTAAAATTATGTTATAATGTTATTTTATAAAATTTTTATGCAAATTTCTAATTTAAAATAATTTAAAATTTTTAAAACAATTTTATTTAATCTTTATTCACGTGAAATCACAATAATATAATTTATGCTAAAATAATTTTTAGGAAAGTTTCAATGTCAAAATACTTAATTGAAAATTGGTTTAAAAGATTAATAAGCGCCAAAGTTTCTGAACCAAATTTGTCACTAAGATACATTTTGGAAGATGTACTTTTATTAAATTTAGCGGACATTAATCTTCAAGTATATGAATATTGTTTTGATCAATTTATTTATAATTAGAATGAAACTGAATCAATAAAAATTAATCAAGAACAAGTTGAAAAAATAGAAAAGTTAATTTTTCGGCGTGAATATCAGTAATAAAAATTTAAGTAACCTAATTGCATTTTACTAGTGAACCTATTCAGTATATTTTGGGAAAATGGCCATTTCGTAATTTGAATTTGAAAATGAAGCCCCCAGTTTTTATACCAAGAACTGAAACTGAAAAACTAATCGACATCGTCAAATCATTTAAGAATAAAAAAAATCTTTTGGAAATCGGTGTTGGAAGTGGAGCAATTTCATTGTCATTGTTAAAAGAAACTGATTTAAATATTTTTGCCATAGATAAATCAAAAGAGGCTATCGATTTAACTAATGAAAATTTGAAACTTAATAAATTAAATAGAGAGAAGTTTAAAATTTCTCAAATAGACATTTGTAAATCGTTAAAAGAAAGCTGTCAATCTATCAATAATGTAACTTTTGATTGGTTAAATAAGCCAATCAATTTTAGTTAATAATTATTGTAAATAAGTTCATTTTATTTAGACTTTAATTAACAAATGTGATATTCTTATCAGCAATCCTCCATACATTCCTTATAAAGATTTAGTAAAATTAGAGCCTCAAATATTATGGTACGAATCGGTTGATGCATTAAATGGTGGACTTGATGGTTTGGATGTCATCAAGTCCATATTAGAAATTTCGAAATATATATTGAATGATCAAGGGTGTGTTTTACATTAAAATAGAAATATTATTAATTGATTAAAGAATAATAGTGCTTGAAGTCGATTATACTCATCCATGTTTATTTGATTACTTATTAAAACAGAATTTCCACTGGAAATTGAAACTAATTGACGTTCAGAAAGATTGCTTCGATCGGTAAATTTTAGTATTTTATGACGTCATATTATTTGATTTTCGTCATTAGGCCCAGATTTGTAGTTCTACAGTGCCATTTGACTAATTAGTTTTATGAATAAATGGTTTTTCTTTGTGATTTTTTAAAACTGATTACGTATTTAATAATGGGAAATTAATAAATATTGTAGTGTCCTTAGAGAATTAAATTCTATAGATCTTTGCATATAGACTAAAAAATAATTTAATTATCAGAGTTTAACACTAAGTATTTTATTGATTTTTAATGATATTTGTCATTATGATTAACATTTTATATCATTTAAAAACTTTAACTACAAATAATCAAACAATTTTTTTTAAAAAGTTCACTATTTTAATGTTTATTATAACTCATGTTCAAAATCACGTTCTAAATTCTTAAATGTGTCAACATATCTCTGGGTTTTGTCATCGATAGTCTTGATTACTGAGATATCATTAGTACCGGTTAATATATTTTTTATTGCTGTTTCTAATTCCGAACAATTTACTAGTTTATATTTTGACTGAATATTTTTCACAAAATCAGGGTTCAAAGACTGTTTAAAAACTTGACAACAACTTTTCGTTATAGCTGATATTAATACATTTTCATCAATTTTTACACGTTTTGGATTGCTCATTTTGAATTTTTTTAATCTAGAAAAAACTACCAAATAATATTTATTAATAAAATGATTAATAAAATACTTGTTAGTTATAATCAAATTTATTTATTTGCCTATTCCAGTTAATTTATAATTTAATCTGATAAACAAATTCTAGTAGATTGAAAATTATTAAAATCGTTTAAGAAATTAAATAAACTATTTGTGGCGTTGATTTTAAAAGTACGGCAAGTTAATATTTTGTTAACAGATTTGCGTATCAATAAATTTTAAAATGTTGATAAGATCTTAAATAGATAAAATAAATATATTTTTTAATGATGCATATTAAAGATATGTGAAGAAAATAAAAATTTACTTTCAAAATAAGGGACTCATATAAAATTCATGGGTTTGTGAGAGGAAATGAAATTGAACAAAATGTTTTTTTAGAGATTTAGAGAGATATTGAGACTGACACAGGGACTTGTATTTATTTAACATTGACTGCTGTTTATCAAGTTTTCCTACTTAGTCTTGCTTGTGGTTGTTCTGTTAATCGCCATTAACCACTTCAAAGGTTGATTGTATTGCTTTTATTTTAAGCTCATGTGGTTGTCTTCTACGGTGTCTGGTATATCACCACTGACTATGGAATAAGGTAGTTCTGCTAGAAGTGTTTCTTCAAGAGCTATAATATTCTCTATAATGTAAGACCCAGATATGTATATTTTATGCTCACTTTTATATTTTATTTTTGTTTATAATGGAAAAATTTCGGCCCATCTACCTTTGGAATAGCTTCCTCGATAACTCCTGCTGAACGAACTAAATCTCAGAAGAAAGAACAAAGAATGCATCGACGCATTCGTGAAGAGTGTAGTGCTTATCATTTCACAAAGATTTTCCGGAAGGAGTAATGGACTCAAAATTGATTTGAGATTTTTCGCTTTCGTTTAGTATTATTTTTAACTTATTTAATTTTATTTGTTTTTTTTTGATAATAAAATCTTTATTGTTTTGAATTTGTTTTCTCGAACATGGTACACGTTATACCTAGTTTATAAAGATAGATATAGGGTTATCTGTGAATAAAGGCCACCGTACTATCAAATAATTGGATATGTCGGCGTCCTCAGGGACTTTATCTTTCTCGACTCAGTTGGTCATTCTACCACCTCACATTTCTACAAAGGGTCTTGACTATCACTATTTGCGGTAAACCCTAGATCAGGTGTGGCGAACCTTTTTTAGATTGCGTGCCAACATTTTAAAATTGAAAAATAAAAACACGCTGGCGTGCCATGTACATTTTTTAGCATTTTATTTGATTCCGTTACATACCATGTGTTCACATTAGATGTTTCAAGTCTAGTTTAGTCAAAAAGAATAGTTATAACTACAATTTAAACAAAACTACAATTACTATAATAGTATAACTTTACTATAAGAATATATTTAACGTGATTTAGTGACTTAGTAAAATCAATGTGACTTTTGCTGTTGTATGGTGGATGATACAAGTTTTATATCTGGAGAATATTTTGTATTCTTCAAAGCTACACAAGCTGCACTTAAGTCAAACTGTTTCTGGTGTCTGATTTTATAAAGTTCATCGATGAAAACAATGATTCGCACGAGTAACTAGGTGAGAAAATTGACAAAATCGCAATCGCTACTTTTTTCAGAAAGTTTAATGTTCCAGGAAGATAATTCCAGACACTGAGCACCTCGTTTTCAGCTGTTAGCTGCGGTTCTGATCCATTGCAGCGCTCACGCTCAATTCTTTCTAGTCGCACTCGTAAGTCAACAAACTTTTGTTTCCAAATTGAGCTGGACTGTAGCTCAACTAACTGCATTTCAAAAACTTGTAATTCCATCCAGTTGAACATTGTTAAATCCAAATTTTCAAACTCGACTGTATCTGGATATTTTATAAATTTTGTTGTGTCTTCAAGCTTTCTAAACTGAACAAAACGCACTGAAAATTGTTCGAGAGTTGCGTCGATTGTCTCTAAAAATAACAAAATCTGAGCTTCTTTGACAACGGTTTCATGGATTTCTATTTCAGTATAAGATCTTTTAAGTCTTTGAAAATATTGAAACTCTTGTTTTTCCAAATCACGTTTAAAAATTTTCAACTTCTTTTCAAATGCTTTTATAAAGTCAAAAGCCTCGTCAACGGTTTTTCCAAAACCTTGCAACTTAGTGTTAAGTTCATTTAGATGTGAAGTAAAATCTGTAAAGAATATTAGTCTGCTGAGCCAGTCAACATCAGTTAACTCTGAATACTTCTGTTTGTTGTCTTCCATAAACATTCGAATTTCATCAAGGCATTCCATGAAACGTTCCAGCACACGACCTCTGCTAAGCCAGCGAACACTATTGTACATTAGTAACCCATAGTAAACGGACTGGACTTCATTTAACAGCAGTTCAAATTTTCTCTTATTCAAAGCACGAGCAGTAATGAAATTTACAATTTTCATAACATCTCCAAGTTCCTTCAAACCGAATTTTGCACACAAGGCTTCTTGGTGCACAATACAGTGAAACGCAACCAGTGGGTGTCCAACATGTTTCGTAAACAAATTCACGAAAATCGCATCTTTTCTAGTTATACTTGGTGCACCGTGAATCGTTACAGAGACTATTTTATTTACGTCTGTAAATAAAACGTCAGTTTACTACGTCAGTTTACTACCACCATTACTACCATATATATTTTTTATGGCGTTTATTTTCATGTAAGCCACATTTATAACAATCTGTTCTAGGAATTCAGAGCTATATCTAGGAATAAATGTTTCCTTGGTTCTTGTCTGAACCATCTTTCTTTTAGCGAGGTTCTCGCAATATCGTAAACAGAGTTGGATTGTTTCTTGCATTTTCGGCCAATAAAATATCTTTTCCATATAATGAAATAATTTCTTAACTCCAATGTGACATAGTTCTTCATGTAATGTTGTTGTTAACAGGCCTGCAAATGTTTCTGGGATAACATTAGGATATTTTTGTTCTTTTCAACTGTTTTTAATTCTCCATCAATTCGTATATTTTTTACGTTAAAGGAAAACAATTCTTTTTTTTCCGTGTACATCCATTTTCCTAAGATATATAATCTTTGATTTTCCTTCCTTGGCTTCTTCATGTCCTGTTTGACACTGGGTGTAAATCATACTTTTTAATCTTGATAGTCCATCTGCATTCGAGTGTTCTTCGCCTTTCCGATATTTTAGTTCAAAATCATATTCCGACAGGTTAGCTTACTATGTTTAGAACTGTGGACTGATTGAGGTTTTTGTAGTGTTCATGAAAACATATGCTTTGTGGTCGGTGTGAATTATGAATTTTTTCCCGTACAGATATTCTCTAAAATGCATGACGTATTCATGTAGGGCGAGCAGTTCTTTCCTGGTTACACAGTATCCCTTTTCATGTGATGACATATGTCTCGAGCCATAAGCTATGACAGATTCTTCTCCATCTTCTGTAATTTGACTCAAAACTGCAACAATGGCTCCGAAACTAGCGTGTGTCTAGGATAAAAGTCCTATCTTCTCTTGGAAAATCAAGGATAGGTGCTTCGCACAACCGTATCTTCAGAGTTTGGAAGCTCTCATTGCATTCTTTGGTCCAATTTATATCTTTATCGCATCCAGATGTTGCAGCGTATAATGGTTCGGCGATTTTAGCATAGTCTTTGATGAATCTTCTATAGTATTTCGTTAATCGGAGAAACGATCTAAATTGTTTTGAACATCACTGCCATCACCAGTAGTGCTTTATTTATTCTTTCTTCATCAGTGTAGATTTTGTTTATCAATGACGTTTCTATATTATTGATTTTCACTAACTTTACTCCAAACTCTTTCATTGTATCAATGACCCCTATGAATTCGGGCTTGATCTCTTATACCACTACTACTTTGATCATTTTGGTCTTCTGATTCCATGTGACCGGTATAGTCATGTATCCCATTGCTTCTTCACCTCCAGTTGAAAAAACTCCGCACAATAATATCATACTACGTTTAAGTTCTGGTTTGCCTATTTTCTCCCACAAACTCTTGCTCATGACTGTTACTGATGCTCCAGAATCCCATAACATCTCTGTTTCGGCATTATTCAACATTATTTTACTCCAATTTCTTTCATCTTTCGTCTGGTACATCTCTTCTTCTACCTCATCTCTCGTCGTTCATTTCTTCTTTCACAATTTATTGTCTTGACTCCACCGACGAAATGAAACCCATGGAGTCGCTGATGTTTTTTCCGTCTTCTCTCAATATAGTATATTTTTCAGGGACTTGTATCTATCTTCCATATCAATGTGAGTAATTCTGAAATCCTAGCTGTTCTCGGTGTAATCTCTTCTTTAGAGATTTTGAATCTTCTGCTTCTATGCACGCTATTCTTTGATATCGGTCTGGAACCTCTTTCCGTAACGAAAAACAATCTCGGAACCCGTGTCTTTCCTTGCCACATATCAGACATTTATTTCCCGGTGGACAATCATACTTTTTGTGTCCCATTTTGCCACAGCAAAAAACAATCACCTACCGTTAATTTTGGAACCGATGCTTGTGGTAGTCCTCTACTTTCGTTGTACCGCCTCCTTGCTATATTCTTCATGGATATTGTTGGCAGCTTCCTTTCTGAGCTATTCGGGATTCTCGCATTTCTCAAGAATTGTTCTCTTGGAGATTGTTCTCGACGACCATAGTTATTTCCTTCGTATTGTATTGGTCCGCGTAAAGGATGTTCGTCTCTTCTTGATCTGTGGTGACTAAATGGGTCTTCTGATAGTCTTCTTTGTGGTGATGTAGGCATGGGATTTTGGGTATTCTGTTGAATTCTCATCTGCCCTCCCTCCGTCACGCTAGCGTATGTTCTTTGACCGATTGCTTTAACAAATTCTGTTTTATGGTTTCCGTTTTTGTTACTTTCAAAAATTTTCGCCAATGATCTCGTTTCTTCAAATTTTGTTTCTGGTTTCGTCAATAGTATCTCCCTCATTCTCGCATCGCGTGCTTTATTTGCGATGAGGTCTTGAACAACATCTTCTTCTGATCGTCCTGAATTTACAACTTCAGCTAAAGCTTTTCTTAGACGTATCTCAGAAGCTGCAAACCTTTCATCATCTTCCTGTTCCATAGCTGCCAATTCTCTGATTTTGTCAGTTATTGATTTTGTAATTGTGAACGTATTTAAGAACCACGCTTTGGCTTTTACATCTGTTGTTTCTGTTTCTCTGACGTTTCCCCACAATGTCATTGCTTCTGCCACTAATAACACATCGAAAGTGCTTGTCAATCGCTGTCCATTTGTCAGCAATCATTCTTCTATATCTCTGATCCATTCTTCGGCTTCTTTTAAACCTTGTCCATCATATCGTCTGATGTTCAGTGTGAGCATGTCTTGGCATGATTTCGGTAGGCATTCCATTAGCAATTTTGTCGATTTCGAAATGGCGTTGATATTTTGATTTTCGGCGTGGTCGCCAGTTAAATACGTCTTTAGATCCATCTTTAAATTTCGCAGAAAAATCTTGAAACTAGCAATATATATTTATTCAAAGAATTTATAAATAACAAGTTTTATTTAATTCACAAAAACCGCAAATTCCAAATTATTAAAACAACAAGATATCTAACTTTCACAAAAACTGTTAAACTGAATTATTAAAACAAATTCAGATATCTAACTTTTACTTTAATATTTATATTATTATCATCAAAATATCTTACCAAAAATTCATGTACAAAAAAATCTAGAGACCTTAAAATACTTTGGCTTTTTTAACGAGAGCTAGATTTTGTATACAAAATATCTATAGTCACAGAGACCCACTCACTATAGCAGGAAAGATTATGCTGTAGCCCTCTGGACAAATAGAAAATACCATGTAGTCCTCTTTATTAATGGCTTTTTGTATAAAAAAATGTAGAGACTAAAGATACCCAATGACTATAGTGTGAATCCATTACCCCTTTGGAGCAATGGCTTTTAAGTGAGACCAGGATTTTGTGTACAACAATTCCTTAGGACAAAAGAGACACCTTCACTATAGTGTAAATTTGGAAAATACCCTGTAGCACTCTGGAACAGCGGCTTTCTTAGTCACAGTCGGATTTTGAATAGTAAAAATCTAGAGACCAAAGAGATCCCTGACTATATTGTGAATTTGAAAAAATAACATGTAGGCCCAGACAGCAATGGCTTTTTAATGATAGTCGGATTTTGTATAGAAACAATTCATAGACCAAAGAGATCCCCTACCCTCATTAAAATGTGAATTTGAAAAAATTTATGCAGCAATTAAAAATTTTTCTGGAAGATACCACTAATTGCCATGATGCCGGGGCTACTAACTGTTGGGCTAGAACCGAGAATTGAGAGTTTGTTTTAATGAATCGGAAATACATAACATAAAAAACGCACCAAGTTGAATTAAAATCCATGGTCATACACCAAATAATACAAAATAAAATACATAATACATCGAGGATAAATTAAACACGTATAATAAAATAAAGGAACGCAAGAAGTTGTAATCATCAATACATTTAGGAGAAGTATCGCATTCAAAAAATCTACCAACTAGAAAATAAAATAATAATAAATAAAATAATCGGTAATAAATTAATTAATAATATGAAAATGTTTTATATAAATAAATTTAAAATTAAAACTATGAAAATGTTTTATATAAATAAATTTAAAATTGAAACTAAAATATCCAGTAAACTGATAAAATAATAAAAAAGTAAAGTAAAAGTAGTAAAATTATTTAAATTATAAAATTTATAAACTAAATTGTTTAAATCAATAAAAACTAAAATAAAACTAAAATTATTTAAATTATAAAATTTATAAAACTAAATCGAAAAAATTAATAAAATTAAAATTTTTGATTAATTAAATTATTTAAATTAATTAAATTAAAAATAAAGAATTACACACACTCATGCATACATACAAAATTTATTCAAAATTTATTGCATTCTGATTGGATATATTGGCAGAGAATGCATGCACAGTCAAAATCAGTATAAATACTGATTGAAAATTCAGTAAAACAACTAGTTTTAACTGGAAATCAACTTATCATTGTGTAAACAATTCTAGGCGCTCTCAATTCTCGGTTCATGCCATCGCGGTAAGTTAAATTGGATTTGGTAATTTTATGTAAATTGTAATTTTATATATGGCATAAATTAATGTAATGTCTTAATGAGTTAATAATATTTTTAATTTAATTTTGTTATTTTTTTGTGTTTTTTTAATTCTTTTATTGTCTATTTCGTTTATGAATTTTCGGTAATATTTATAACTTACCTAATTGTTACTTAATTTGATTTTAAAATATTTTTAATGATTTTTATGTTTATATTTATGAACTGATGGCACTCGTGCTGTTGGCCAGCAGATGTTTCGCCAGTTTGGCACATCGCTTTATGGAATATAGTTGGAGGCCGAATAGATGGGAAATAAGAGTTGTTTTGGACATTTTGATGCCTTGTTTAAATATTGATAGTATAGGACGGCTCCGTCACCGTTATTTTTATGAATATTATTGAGTTAGGAGTAGCGACAGGGTAACTAACTATAGGTTGTAGGAAGATAAGGTTCAGTTTGGGTAATCTTATAGAATTTACGAATGGATAGGATCTAAAATAGGGTAGAATTAGAAATACAGGCAGATCCCTGCTCAAATTTTATGGGAAATATGAAACCATATTTATTAACTTAGAAATAAGGGCCGATCACTGCTTAAAGTTTTTGGAAGATAAGTTAAACCTTCATAAATCGGATGGTAAATACATTGTGATATTTATTAACAGAAAATAAAGGTGGATACCTGCACGAAAACTTTGAAGAGAAGAATAGAAAACATCCAGAAGTGAAGACCATAGTTAAATGAAGACATGTCAATGATCCAACAATAGAAAGACAATGAATAATAACGTAAGACCTTATATCGACAGTCTAGAACCCGAAAGAAAAATTCTATGGGGAGTAGTTTTAGTAATAGAGCTCACCTGCTCATTGATTTTCAACCATTGTGTACAGTACCAACATGGTCGTCGCCATGGGTACACAGATAGTCCAAAGTACAATAGTCATGAAGGCATTTAGGGAGGAATCGATTTAACATCTATAATTGCCCCTAACACATTTAAAAATTAAAATGACACACCCCTAAGCGTCCAATATAACTATCCACTATAATTATTTTATTTTGTTCTTTTGCATCTATTTTTTCTTTCTGATCTGATTCGATTTTTCCAATTTTGTTTTTTCGTCTTATTTAAACAACTGGTTTCCCTATTTGTTGCCCAACAATATTAAGGACTAAAACCTAATTTTATCCCATCACCTATAATAAGACAGATGTGATAACCTATTAAAGTCTCAAAATTCAATTAAATAACATCGTTTTGCACTATCTGTTAATTTATTGAGTCACCAGTCTGTTTTTCTTAGTTATCAATATTTATTTTTATTTTAAAACAACTAATCTTCAATGGAAACCGATAACATATAAATTTACAATTAAGTTTTTTTATATATAACAGAGAAATGAATAATAATCAAATTTATTAAAAAAAGGTTTACATAAAAGTTAATGAATTTCAAAATTAAAACGATCGATACTTTGTTTAGTTAAAATGATTACCGATATGATGCTCTTCATGAAATTCGAGAAGTGTTATTTTTATATTAATAATTTACATATATGATTATTACTAAGCACTTTTAGAAAATATTTTTGAATTTTTAAATCAATAATTTAATTAAATTACAAAGTTTTTATGGATAATACCAATAATTTATTGAAATCTGTTTACTGTATTGGAGTATCTGGGTAATTGGTGAATTTTTAGTTAAATATTTTTTAATTACATTATTTTAATCCAATTTGTGAATAATTAATAATCCAGAGGAAGTTGCAGTGGTAAAACGACGATTACTGAAGCAATACTACAAGATCTACAAAAATTTGAAAGTATATCTGTTTATGTATTGAATGTGGATGAATTCTACTGGGTTCGAGGAGTTTTCATAAAGTTTTTTTATTAAAGATTGTAGATCAGAGGTGATAGTCATCATCAGAGTGATGAAAAACTTAATTGTGAAATTTATGACAGTAAGAAATTTTAATAAATATATTATTCAAAAATTTATTTTAGTACCGTCATCAATAAACTGGAATAAACTAATGGGAAAAATAATAGATATTTCGCAGAATTATAATTTAATCATTCTAGAAGGAATAATGATTTTTCAAAATCCGTTAGTTTGGAATAACTATTGAATCTTATTTTATTACAATTTATTTATGGAATTTTTTATTTTTATAATTTTAATTATTTTAAATTTTATTTCAGTTTTGAAGTTTTTTTTAAATAAAATAGAAATTATAGAAAAATCTGGAATAATTTTAATTGTGCTATATTTGTCGAACTAAATCCATTGCATTACAATAGATTCTAGAACTTTACTGTGAGTGAATGTAAATATCGATCGAATATAAATATCTTTTTTGACCACGATAAAGATTTTGTGAATATAAAAAAGGATGAAGATTAGAAGTTGAGATTGAAAAATATCGTAAATTTTATATTGGTATTTAATCTGTTTAATCTTATAAATTTACTAAAAATTTATATTGCAAAATTTCAGAAATTAATATATGAAAAAACAAAGGAATTAAACAATTTATTTAAGTTGAGTTAAGAAACTGTTTACAGATGAGTCATTTTCATTTGAGATTTTATTTTTTTTAAAAAATAACTTTCGAGTTGAAACGGTCTTCTCAGCTTTAACGCTGACTTTACTCCATCCCTTATTTAATTAAAATATCTTTATTTAGATCTTTTGTGAGGAGAATCTTTCACTTTTGTATGTTTGTTCATCCGATAATTTCGCTATGTTTCCATCTCCTAGCACCCGCGCATAATTATTTTATTCGACCAATAAACTGCTGTCGCAAGCGACGCTTGTGCTGCAATTTAGCAGGTGGCTGTCGGCAAAAGGTGCGCTCTACTATAAGAACAGCTAATGACCCGACAAGCCTCTGGGTACATGGGATACTGTAAAAGGTATATCATCCCATTTTGTTTTGTACCTTATCATTTTCGATTTCACTGAATCTCCTAATTGTTATTATCTACTTCGTACTACATTGTCAGAATCTCTCCTGCAAAAGACTTATAAGGATTTCGAAAAAAATATGAGATAACGTGATAAGTGCTTTCTGTCGAATTATCGCGATTACGTTAATATATTTTATTAATTATTATTTAATGTAAATTATGGATTTTTATATTTGTTATTAGTTTTACGATAAACTCAATTTCATTTTTATTCTAGTTACTCTAATACTATAATTTTTTGACTTCTAGACGAAAGGATTTGCTCAACATATTGTACAGAATTTGTATTTATCGTTATCTTTGCTGGGTTATTATTTAACAAGTCGGATAGTTTCTGACTCCTCGTGTCCTTTATCAATCAAATAAGTAAAACCCAACACAGAACAACATTATTCAAACTTTATCACAATTACAAGTAGTTAATCGATTTGCACCTTTCTTTCGTCGATAATCGTTATAATAAAGTACGTTGCCCAAGGGGTGCTCATCTTTCTGGTACGATACGTCTTCCTTATGCTGGGGTACTACTTGGTTGATTTAAACAACTCTGATGTCTCGCCTAGGGGATGATCATCCGTTATATTTACATAGCCTGCAATTTTGTGAAACCGGAGTAGAACTCCACACGATCTGCGATCCAACATAATACCCATGAATTACTTCATGTTGGTCCTGTATTATGCCGGCGAGACGCCAGAAAGCAGGTGAGCCCCTGCCTTAGGACTACTCCTTTCTGAGGCCTCGACTTCCTTTCCTTGACTGCCGATAGAAGGACTTACGCCTACTTACGCTATCGCTACTTGTCACTACCCCACTTCTGAGTTCGTTACAAGTCCTGGTATATCGCCTACTATTCGAGATCGTTATTAACCATTTGTGTAGAAAAGCAAATCATACCAAAAACACAACGCAAAGAATTTACTCAACAACCGATTTATTAAATGGTGAATTTACAACAGATACTA
The DNA here is from genome assembly GCA_959609185.1 of Schmidtea polychroa. NCBI lineage: Eukaryota > Metazoa > Platyhelminthes > Tricladida > Dugesiidae > Schmidtea > Schmidtea polychroa. The sequence goes on along the minus strand of CAUHTR010007371.1, from coordinate 56,700 downwards.
CAGAAAGTTATAGATAGAACATCAAGGATCACATTAAATGTCAAAGTAATTCATGGAGGGAGCTGTGGCCCGTTAATTTATTCTCATTTCTCCCACTCGGTTTCGGCCAACAGTTCTTCCAGATCAAAGAATTCTGATGCATTCTCCTCCCAGGTAACGCCTGCGGCCGAGATGATGCGTCCTGGGGTCCGCGTAGTCAGATCGATCGTAGGGACAACGCTTTTTTCGGTGGATGAACTAATCGAGGCCTGTTTCTTCTCTTTCTCGGCTATCCATTCGCGCTGTTTCCGTTTTCTTTCGGCCCGAGATAACTGCCGTCGTTTGGGCTTAGAAGAACTGTCTGTAACAGGCGGCGCGGTAGAGGTAGATGCTATGGGTGGAAGCGCCTTACTAGTGCCAGTGATGATCACGTCAGTCGGCTTGGGAGAGAGATCCGCTTCGACACACCCGTGACAAGATTTCTTAGATGAGAATGATTGGTTAAGAGATTTATCGTGATGGATCGGAAAAATATTATCCTCCTCATGAATAGGAATACTGACGACCCTTCAAGTGGTGGTCGCTTGGAGGTAGACCTTATGAAGAGCCTCCGATTGTTCCTTGATCAGGCTACGCTGTCACCTGCTTTCGGCAATCAAACTATCGTGACAGTGCTCGCTTCGGTACAGTCTCCTTTGTATTTCCTTCATCCGCACTGGGCTGAACCATGCGCCTTCCAACTCGCCGATCTTCCGTCTATAATGGCCTATCCGCGCCTGCAACTCCCCAATTATCGCGTTTTTGTCCGCGCAGGAAAAGCATGGCTTGATCGTAGATTTGGTAATTGGGATCATTTTCAATGACTATAAAGAAAAACGAAGATAATCATCGTAAGTTATTGGGTTTGCAAATCATTTATTCTACGACAAACATTTATTAGCAGTTTCGAAATTTATGCCGTTCGCCAAAAAAATCATTTCATGAGAAGAAAATTATGTCGGGTCGGCGAGAGAAATTCCCCCCAGACGATCGACTTTACCACTTCATTGCATTTATAAAAAGAAAACATACGAGAAACCTATGAGGAAGTTTTATGATGAAGAAATTTTTAAATTGAAAATTTTAAAAATTAAATTTTAGATTAATTTTTAAAAAAATAATAAGAAGATATTTTAATTAAAAATATCTTCGTAGAAAATTTGTTTAAATAAGAAATTTTAAAGAAAACATAATTTTGATACTGATATTTACTGAAATAAAATTTATGGAAACAAAAACTGATTTTAATGTTTTACAGGATGAACCTCCTAATATGGTGGCAGCGGTAAACACTGACGCAATCACCGAAAGATTGCTACCAAAGGTATTCTGCCAAGGGGACAACTTGGAAAAGTTCATTAAAAGATGTGAAATTTATTTCGACGCCAAGGGAATCACGCAGAAGAAAGAACAGGAAAAATTAACATCTTGCATGATTGATGAGGATTTCCTGGAAGTGTATGCCAAAACACTGAAAAAAGCCGAAGGATTCCAGGCTAGGTTGCGATTGGCATTCGATCGCGAAAGAGATGTTTTAAAGGATCTACAAAACTTGTTGAATTACAAGCGGAAGGGTGAAGAAATAGAAACGTATTTTAAAAAGGTGGAGGACCTTGTTGATAGGTTGTTTGAAAATAAAGAATTTACCAAAGAGAAATTAACAGCAAGGATGTTAATAGTATGTGCGGAGAATAAAGAAGTTGAGAAAGAAGTGATACTACGGAAGATAAAAAGCACAGAAGAAATAAAGGAAACACTAACTCTGATGGACAAAGTAGACAAGCAAAGAGAGCAGATAAACAGTATGAAAAGTTACGCCAGAGTGGTCTATCAGAAACCACAGAGAAGAGTACAATACAAGAAGAAAGAACAGAGAGAAGAAAGTATCCGAAGAGAAATGCCAGAATGCTGTTTATGCCACAAAATAGGACACACGAAAATGGATTGTCCAATAAAAGGTAAAATAGAATGCTGGACATGTCATAGAAGCGGACATATAAGTAGAAACTGTCCAGATAAAAAAGCTCCAAGATGTTTTGGGTATGGGAAAGAAGGTCATATAAGAAGATTGTGTCAGGAAATACGCTGTGAAAGATGTAGCAGAAATGGTCATAGATCCGAGGAGTGTTATACAAAGATGAGGTACGGGAGAGCGACGGAGAGACAAAGATTCACGGGAAACAGATACAGTCGGATAAATGGTATCGAGGAAGAAGAAGAAAGGGAATCGTGTGTAGAGACAAATGAAGATAATTTTAGGAAGACGTACCCAAACAACAGGGCTCCACCAGTAGAGTTGGTTGGAGCCATATTCTAACAGAAAATTTGATGGGATATCCTCAAGGGGCAGAAAAGTGGGAGAATGTTGGAAGGGTAAGCGAGAAAGTATACAGGTTCCTAAAGAGAGAAATGTTTGAAGAGGAAGTGTAAAGAATTGGAACCATTGAAACGGAGCAGGTTGTTGAAATTTTGTATAACAAAATTCAAGGAAGGCCTAGTATAACAGTAAAGATGAATGGGGAAAATTTCGAATGTTTATTAGACACTGGTGCAAGAATCAATGTAATGAATGTGAACTGTTTTAACAAGCTACGAGGACAACAATTGACGAAAAGTGACGATAAGTTACGATGCGCAAACGAGAGTACGATCGAGACAATAGGAAAAACGAAGGTGCAAGTAACCATTGGAAATGTTTCGAAGGAAGTTATATTCATTGTGGCGGAGAAAGTGACACCAGATGTGATTGGAGGAATCGAATTACAAGAAACATTTGGATTTAGACTGTTAAAAATTAAAGATATCGAGGCTAGCGTTGGGCTAGAACTGATTTCTAGACCCAAACTACTAATTATGACCGAAATGTGTAGGTACACAACATGCAAAAGCAAGAAGTATAGCTAAATATTAAAAACCTACACCAAATAAACAATGGTAATTAAACAGAGAAAACAACAAAAATAATAAACACAGAAATTAAATAAAATTATACCAAAAGTAAGAAGTGATGCAAAAAATCTAACTCAAAAATAACCAAATAAACATAGAATTACAAAAAGCAAACTCGAATAACTTAAAAGATGGCAAAAACAGTAAAAAATTCCAGAAAAACCCAGAACATTCCATTAAAATGGCGATGACCATCACCAAAGCCATAAAAGTTAGAGAAAATAAATAAATTAGTATTAAAAAATAATAAATCTTAAAAAAAGAAATTCATAAAACACCAGTTAGAATGAAAATTAAATTAAAAATAAAATAGAATGTTCTGGAACCGTTCCAAATCCATCATGGACGTCAAATTAACGAAAAATAATTAAAAAATAAAATTTTAAAAATAAAAACAAAAATTATGGCACAAAATTTGCCATTAAAAATAGCAAAATCGTGAAATAGAAAATTCTGGAATAAAAAGAATTCGAGTTTGTTTTAATGCATCAATACATACACGTGTACAAAATAGGTATATATACCGACACGTTTCGATCATAATCCAATCTTTATGCCAATATTTTGCTGAAATTTTTTTTTGGAGAATCATTAGTAAGCTTTTGACTTGTCGTAATTTTATGCTAATTATATTAATGTCAACCTTTTATTTATTAAAGATAACTTTTTAAGATTTTATGTTTAGTAATTCTCGACGGATCAGCGGCGGCCGAGTACGTCTCTGATCGGTCCTGCTTATAATTTTAAAAAATTCGACTTGGAAAATTCCATAGGACATGCCAACATGCACTATCTATATTATATCAATCGATATTATATGTTTTTTTTTTGTTCGGGTCCTTCGGAGGTCGAACTACTTCATGGTTCTGCCATGGAGTTAGGTCGAGGAAAACCTCCGTCTGACTCTTGGTATCTATGTAAGGTCGACCGTAAATGGTTGACTCCACACATAACACTAAGGTTTGTGGAAGTGGTCACAGTGGGGCCATGGAAGCAATATTCTTCCCGACTTATTACGTAATATACAATTAAACTCAACACTTAAAATTCTGAACAAATAACTCCACACTAAGGTCTTAATCTGAGTAGAACTCATACCTAAACTTACACAATCATGCAATTCACATTAATGTAGACGGTTGATCAGTTATGCTTAGACATATGCCGAATTAAGTTTTACTAATAGTAGTTTATAGTAATTAGAGTAATGGAAAGGATGAAGATATTCGGCATACGTATAAGTATAAAATAATCTAGATGGGTCTTCGAATCAATTCAATGTAGCAAAATCCCAAGATTAAATTGCGAATTCCCACATTAAGAGAGTTATAAGCACCGAGTTGCAATAATTTTGTTAAGTATAAAGCTACAAGTTATAACCGATTACGATGTTTTAGGCACGAATTAAGGCCAGAGACTATAACTTAATAGTTTAGAAATTGGAGGTATAAATTGTGGATCGGGAATGGCAGTGATCAGGCTCTTAACATGGAAAGTCAATCCACCCAAAACTAGTAATATAGAGGTATACCGCAACTTTGAAATTATAACTCGTAGATAGTGGCAGGAGATCCGAAAGTAATTGGAGAAACGATGTTAGAAAACAGGAATTCATAAAAACTTATGCGGAGCCGTCGATAAAATTATCAATCCAAAGATATAAAATGATAATTTACAAATTATAAAATTACAAGTTATAGAGTATAAAATTTGAAATCACAAAATATAAATGATGCAATAAGTGTATAAATGGTAAAACCTAAAATCATAAGTAGTAAAAGGAAAAAATTCCAAATTATAAAGTATAAAGTTATAAATTAGGAAGTACTGACTTATCAAGGCAAAATTTGAAATTTCAAATTGTAAAGGAAAATTCATGAATCACAAGATATAATTATAAATTGAAAAACCTAAATTATAAATTATAATTCTATGACACGTTCCTGAATATTTACTATAAACACTTATATAATTCTCAAACAAGTATAATAGTAAATTATAAAGATTTACAATTAATCATTACTATCATCATTAGCAGTATTATCCAATTATTAACCTTACTATCTTTAGTCTTATTATTATGCACCTCATTATGATTATTATTATTACTATTAAAATTCATGATTATTATTCCTATTACTAGTATTATTATCACTATCGATTGTTATTATTATTATATTTGTTAGTATCACTATTATCATTATTATTACTATTATCATTATTATTAATATTATTATCATTATTATTGTTATTAATATTACCCTTATTATTATTAGTACTATTATAATCATTATTATTCTTATTGTGATTATTATTGATTTTCTTATTATTGCGAGTATTATTAATCTCATTATCATAGGTAATACTAGTATGATTATTGTAATACTAGCATGATTATTGCTGTTATTAACACTATTAATATTATTGTCAACATTTCCATCGTCTCATCTACTAGTGTCATCATTGCTAAATCCATTAATATCCTGATTATTGTTGATCTCATTGGTAATCCTATATCATTAAAATAATTTTCCCTTATTTCTTACAAAAATAAAATTTAGAGCCGAATTATCGATTTGGGAATTCCCCTATTGCTAAATTTAACTACCCAACCTTATCTACCAATAAAATCCCGGAAAATTACAAAATTCTATTTTTAGCAACACCCCCACCCCCCCCCCCCCCCAGGCAGACGGCGTCAGAGTACCAGTTTAAATCATGTATAGGTATGCGTATGTATATATGCCGATATTGCGGGGGCGTGTAGGCAGATATCTATACATAAGTGTATGTGTGTGGCATAGAGACTCAAAGAATAACAAACATAAATTACCCTTGGGGTAGCTTGGTCACCGCCGTTAGAATAACAAAATAAATATGATTAACTGAAATGCATTTCCTAGAGTTGGAAGCCTTGGAATTTTCCCTGACCTCGGCCTTCACGTTTCCCGCCATGCGATGGTTTGCGTAATGCTTCGTATACTGACGATTGGAGGCCACTTGCAGTTCCTATAGCGCTCAGTGAGTGAGCCTGTCCCATAAGGAGAAATTGGTTGGTAGAACTGCCCTCGGAATAAGCAAAACTCATTGCCGTATCAAATTAATGAATGTCTCACTTACCATGGGAATTATTGGATTCCCTCACTAGAATCGCCGAGCTGTCCTTGTTCGTCTGAGGGCCATAATAGTTGACTGACCGATAGTGATTAATTCGAAATTTCGACCAGAGACTAATATTACTTAATTAGCATTAAAAAGCTTATAAAATGGTTTAAAGATTATTATTTAACCTTGATGATAATTACTGCGATATAAAAGGAGAATTAAGAATGAAGAATGTTTGATAATTTTAATAAATCATGAGTTGGAAAGTAAAGAAGTGTATTGATGAATTTAAATAAAATTTTTTTTTTAAGTTACTTGTTCCCCCTACTGATAAAACTCTGATAAACGAATTACTATGTAAATTAAAGCTCAAGACCTCGTACATGACATCCTAACTTCATTCGATAAGTTACTTTGACCGTGTAAAAATTGTTACCTTTACATTACAGACATGTCTCAATCCAGCTCTAGTAGTGACGAGGGTACCGACCAGCGAGCGGTCACCCGACTCCGGTCCCGGTACGTCTGGTACCACATCCATCGGTGGAGCCAGGGACGGGACCTGGATTGTTCTAACCGAGTAATCCGGACGGTCCCCGAAGTAGATGCCCCGGCCTGGGTAAAGGTAGAGCCGGAGAACAACCGGTTACAGGAGGCCCGAGATCAAGCGGCCTGGGATGTGGAAGCCGCTCAGATGCGACTCAAGAAGATCGAGTTACAAATCCAAGCAGAAAAAGAGGGAAAAACCGTGGAGGACCTAGAAGAGGCGAGGCAACCCCGCGGAAGAGGGGAAGGCCTCGCAAGCGACTGAACTGACTCATCGTCAATTTTTTTTTTTTTTTTTTTGCAAATTATCATTCAGTTGTGACTTAATTAAACTTTAATTTTAGTGATAATTATTTTAGTCCTTTTAATAAATTATCTTGTGTATTGCGTGCTTAACATCTGAAACTATGTTTATTTATAATATTGATTTTATTTTACAATTGAATGAGTAGTATGCTGCAAGAATATAATCGTTGAATTTATCTAGTGTTCAAACTATTGGAAAATTTGCGAAAGGATAGGGAAGAAGCTCAAAAACAGTCCGAGGAGCTCCGCATACGAGTAGACAAGCTCAAGGGACGGTGCCGAGAACTAGAAAGCACCTGGTTTAGTCCCGAGGATATGAAGAAGAAAGTGGCGCAGGTCCTTCAGCTGCAGGCACAGGCCGCTCAGGACCAAATGGAGATTCGCGCACTGAAATTGCAGGTGCGGGCGCTCGAAGCCGAGCGAAATGAGCGGTTTGTACAGGAATCCGCAGCAAGACAAATACGGCCATTGACCGTGGAACTCGCAGCGATATATCCCCCAGCCGCTGAAAATAAGCCCAAAAGAAAACGGCTTGGGCGAAACATCCGTGAAAAATTAAAGAAGGCCAGACTGGCTGAATACGAAAGGCAAATGGGTTTGTCGCAAACGTCTACGACGGGAGAAACCGGCCCCACCAACCGGCCGAGTTGAACTTTTATGCCATGTTGTTTATTTCTGTAGCATGTTTTATATGCCGTGTGGTACTAAACTAATGTTTCTTCTGCTTATTGCTAAAATAAAATATATTTTGTAGCGTTAGAACACTGTCTGGTATGTTTTATGACTGTCTGAAAACGAGAGCTTACGTGCAAGGTTGGGAGAACAATTTTGATAAAGGGACCGGAGAAATCGGACATACACCTTCTATCGGTAGTCCGTGAACCCATGGAGTACTCGACAATTATAGTGCTTTGATGCGCTCACTTTTTGCGAGTACTCAACCCCTTGGTACAGTACCAACGTTGATTACTCAACGGGTACCAAGCGGAAAACTAATGTTGTATTTTGGGTTACGCTGGTAACAGCACTCAAACATTCAACCACCAGTAACCCACCACTAGTAAAAAAGACAAGAACTATATTTGTAACATTGAAGCAAAATTTGGCAGAAAAATAAAGGATGAAGAACGATTGATACGAGCGTTGGAACAGTTAAAGATCAATGAAGATAGCAAATTAAAGGAAATTATAACAAACAGTGGAAACGTGTTTATGTCAGATAAATGGGATGTGGGTCGCACACATTTGGTAAAACACAAGATAGTTACAAGAGATGAGCCGATAAACATAAAACCATATCGCCAACCACTAAATTTGGAATCAAAGATTGAAGAAGCAATACAAAATTTGTACGAAAATGGAATTATACGGAAATGTAACTCTCCATGGAATACACCGCTAATATGTGTATGGAAAAAAGAGAAAAAGGATATTATACTATGCTTGGACTTTAGATAGCTGAACGCGGTAACAGAGAGGCAGGCATTTCCAATGCCAAACATAGACGAGATGTTGGATTTGTTAGGAGGATCCGTCTTTTTCAGCTCAATCGATCTAGGTAATGCATATTACCAAGTGGAACTAGAAGAAGAATCACAGGAGAAAACAGCTTTCTCAACAAAGAACGGACAATATTGTTTCAACAGAATGGCGTTTGGAATTGCAGCAGCACCAGGTACGTTCCAAGAAATGATGACAAAAGTATTAGGCAAAATAAAGGGAGCAATGGTGTATTTGGACGACATCTTGATTTATTCAAGCAGTAAAGTGAAACACTATACAATACTCGGAGAAGTGTTAAAGGCGATTGAGGAAGCAGGCCTAAGGATTAATCCAGAAAAATGCCAAATAATAAAGGAAGAAATCAGATTCTTAGGACACATAATCAGCAAGGAAGGAGTACAGACAGATCCATCTAAAATTCAGGCCATACAGAACTTTGGGAAGCCTAATTGCGTAAAGAAACTCCGAAGCTTTTTAGGTATTTGCAATTATTATAGAAGATTCATCAGTGATTATGCAAAAAAGGCAAGGATGTTAGAACAATTATGTAGCGGACCAAATAACAAAAAATTAGAATGGAGTGAAGGAACGAATAGCGTGTTTGAGGGATTGAAATTAGCACTCACGACGGCGCCAATCTTATGTTTTCCGGATCTGAAAAGGAGTTCATTTTAGATACCGACGCTAGTTTCGATACCATTGGAGCAGTACTTTCACAAAGAGATAAAGATGGAAAGGAAAGAGTAATAACTATAACTTAGTATTTAAAATATATGGTTTAATTAAAGTACAATAACTTACCATATGTTTGAAAATTTTAAAATTATCATACCATAGGCCTTGCTAGCAGCATGGGATTGCAAGTTATAAGAGAGTTCGTCTAAGATAATAATTTATATCTAAGTGGGCCATCTGGTGGAATAATTTCAACAACATTATGACAATGTTATCTCCTCAACTAAACTGATGTTTGATATGTCACAGCCTGGATTAATCGTTATAATAATAATCAGTTTGATAATAATAATAATAATGAGGGGGATGATTATAATAATAATAATTAAATCATTTTTCAATAGTTACTAATTAGATCAAATTTTAATAGGAATAAAAATAACTGTTTTTAGATCATTTGTATAATAATAATAATAGTAATAATGACAAAAAAAAATAAATAAATTACCTTTCAAAAATTCTTAGTGTGTGTATTTGTTAGTTGAATATGCATACACCGACCAGCAGTTGATTATATATCATTTTTGATTGTCGCCGACCACTAATTAAAATTAGTTTAAAAATAATTTCTTCCTACGTTGATACAACTACAACACCACTGTATAGTACCTGTCGGTGAAATAAGTCAAAATATTCTCTCACCCCGGCAGAATATTCTCTAATTTCATCGCTCCAGTCAGTTTGTCGATAACTGACGACAATCCCCCAACGATAAATAAATTACAAAATTATACACAGACACGCATACACACACGCCAGTGCACAACTAGACAGCCAGAAAAAAATATTTTGATATTGATATGTCATATCGGAAGTTTCTGTGGTGAACTGGCGGCAATTATTATCATAAGATATACAAAGCAACATATTGATAATATTTAATAAGAACAAAAATAATCATTTAAGATATGATCTCATTTTATTAGTTCTCTGGTGCTCAGGGGTGAAATCATTAGATAAAATTTTATTAATTAATTGTGGCAACAAGAATGTTATCAGTTTTCTCATTGAGAACCAAGGATATCAATCATATGGTTTGACTATCAGACCGCTTTTTATCAGTACTGTCTAAAATAATTGATTAGTGAGATATTAATAATAATATTAATAATAATAATAATAATAATAATAATAATAATAATAATAATAATAATAATAATAATAATAATAATAATAGTGGTGGTGATTATTATACATTAAAAAGTTTGCATAATATAATAATATCATTATAATATTAAAATACAAGTTTTCAAATGTTAAAGTTTAAATAACTTACTTGAAAGCAATTCCAAAAATGGTTGAGTTATAAAATAAACGGGAAACATTAAATACATAAAAGTTGGTTTATACGCCAACACTCACTATAAAAATGCAACAAAAGAAAAACAGCGTCTCAGTGACTTTGTCTCGAAGTATTGAAAACGCATAGGTCTGTCCATACTTTTCAAACATGGGGCTTAGGTCTGTTTCTTGTGGAGATCGAGGAATTTGACCGACAAACAATTTGATAGAGTTCGAATCTTTCGACGGAGCCGAGGTTGATCTTCCGTTCGATTCGGGTCCATTGGGAGTTTTCCCCGTCGTTTTGCTGTTGGTTTGACTGAATGGATGTATTGTAAGAGTCATTAAATAAATTTGACCGACAAACAATTTAATGGCGTCCGAATTTTTCGACAGAACCGAAGTTGATCTTCCATTCGATTCGGGTCCATTAGAAATTTTCCCCATCGTTTTACTGTTGATTTGACTGAATAGATGTATTGTAAGAGTCATTAAATAATAAGGAGGCGACATACCTACTGGGATAGGAATTATGGGGAAAACAAGCATTCATTTGCTGTGATTGGAGTTAATCAATTCATTATTCATTTGTTCTAATATTTAAGTTTCATATTTCTATAATTTCCTGGAATTCATTCAAACAAACAATATCGATTAAATTATCCCACAAGAAAATCTACCAATAAATTCTCAAGGAATTATCTCAAATGTCGCCCGCGTGTCAACATGCAACAACGATCTCACGTAGAATTGCTGGGATCTGACACACACCACAAGCACCTGGACAAGTGTGCGACTGCAGGAACATGTGTTCTAGGAATATTAGAACGACTTCTGTCTCTCATTGATTTCTCAACATTGACTGCTTTCCCATCTGTATTCTCAATTCCCTGAATGTCGGCCATGATAAAATTCCGATGCTGCTAATTGAAATATTTTATTCTCTGTATGCAATCTTGTGTCGACAATAGTAAACCAATAGGAGAAACAATTGTTGGGCTAGAACTGACTTCTAGACCCAAATTTCTAATTGTGACTGAGATGTGTAAGTACACAGCATGCAAAAAGCAAAAAGTATAGTTAAATATTAAAAACTACACCAAATAAACAATAGTAATTAAAGGAAAAAACAACAAAAACTTAAAACACAGAAATTAAATAAAATTTATACAAAAGCAAGAAGTTATGCAAAATCTAACTCAAAAATAACCAAATAAACATAGAATTACAAAAAGCAAACTCGAATAACTTAAAAGACGATAAAAACAGTAAAAAGATTCCAGAAAAACCCAGAACATTCCATAAAATGGCGACGACCATCACAACGGCCAAAGCTATTTTCTATATGTCTTGATGAAAGTACCGACGTAACATCTTCAGCTCGCTTGTCCATAATTGCTCGTTATGCTAAAGGAGAAAAAATAGTTGAGGAATTGCTTTCACTAGTTTCCTTATCAGCAAAAACAACTGGGAAAGATATTAGTGATGCAGTTATAAAAACGTTTCAAATAGCTGAGATAGATACATCAACAATAGTGTCAATTACAACTGATGGAGCTCCCTCAATGATAGGACGGCAAGCTGGTTTTGTATCTCTTTTTCAAGAACACGTTGGGCATCCAATTATTAATTTTCATTGTATAATTCATCAAGAAGTTCTATGTGCGAAGTCTGGATTGGCAGCATTTGATGATATTCTAAGTATTCTTTCCAAAATAATAAATTTTATAGCAGCTCGAGCTTTGAATAAGCGGCAATTTCAGTTGCTTCTACAAGAGGTAGGTTCAAATTATCATGGATTGTTAATGTATAATCACGTACGCTGGCTTAGTAGAGGATTTGTGTTACAACGTTTTGTAGAATGTTTTGATGAAATTATCCTATTTCTTAATGATAAAAAAACCGAATTTCCTGAACTTTTTGATAATAACTGGATCACCAAATTAATGTTTTTAACGGATATTTCCAACCATTTAAATGAATTAAATATTAAATTGCAAGGTCCCGGAAAATCAATTGATGTAATGTTCGATATTATTGAAGGTTTTGAGTCCAAATTAGTAATATTTAAACGCGATATTGACAACAATAATTTTAAGTATTTTCCTTTGTTGAAAGATCACCTTCAAAAATTTTCTATTCATGGAGTCTATGAAATTAATATAAATTTTTATAGCCAAGTTATAAGTGACATACAAGACAATTTTGCTAATAGATTTCAAGATTTCAAAAAATTTCAACCATTAATTAACTTTATTAAATATCCAGACAAGTTTCATATGGAAACTGCTAAAATTGATCAATTAGACTGGTTACAGTTGGAGAATTTAGAAATGCAGTTGGCAGAGTTTCAATCAAGTTCTATTTGGAAGCTGAAATTTATAGAGTTAAGGCAAGAAATAGAAAATAATGAAAAAAAAAGATTAAATGAAGAAGAATACGAAAACATGAATAATATGTTGTTGAAGACATGGTGTTCGCTCCCAGAAACATTTAATGCGATGAAGAAATTGTCTTTAGCTATTCTAACAATATTTTCATCAACGTATAGCTGTGAAAGTCTATTTTCGATTATGAATAATATAAAATCTGATGTACGAAACAGACTTACCGATGAATGTGGGGAGGCTTGTATTTCATTAAAATTGTCAAACTATGATCCGGATATTGATGCATTATCGAGAAATATTCAGCAACAAAAATCCCATTAAAAAACATGTCAGCATATTATAGAAATGAATCTATATATAATTTTTAAAAGCATGTATTTTCATTTAATAAAAATAATTTGTATTGGCACGCATGTATTTTCATTTTATAAAAATAATATTTATTGGCACGCAGTCAAAAAAAGGTTCGCCATCCCTGATCTAGAACAACAAAAGTTAGAGAAAATAAATAAATTAGTATTAAAAATAAAAAATCTTAAAAAGAAATTCATAAAATAGCAGTTAAAATGAAAATTGTATTAAAAATAAAATAGAATGTTCTGGAACCGTTCCAAATCCATCATGGACGTAAAATTAATGAAAAATAATTAGAAAATAAAAATTTAAAAATAAAAACAAAAATTATAGCACTAAAATTGCCATTAAAAATATCAAAATCACGAAATAGAAAATTCTGGAATAAAAAGAATTCGAGTTTGTTTTAATGCATCAATACATACACGTGTACAAAATAGATATATATATACCGACGCATTCTAGTCACAAGAATCACTTTTTTTATGCCAAAATTTTGTTGCGAAAAACTTGAAGATCACATTGATAGTGAGTATTGTTATTTGAATTTTTGATATTATTGATTATAATTTGACTTAACTTTGATTGTTATTGATAATATTAATTATGTCTAGCTCAAACCCTTCTTATTATTTTTACCTAATGTAAGAATGATCAGCGGCGTATTGATACATCTGCGTCTCTGATCAGTCCTACATTCGATCATTTATAAAATTCACCTCAAATAACCATTTCACATGCAGACATGCAATATCTCTTATATATATTTTTTTGTTCGGTCATCGGAGGTCGGCCACTTCATGGTTCTACCATGGAGTTGTGGCTCCATATATTTATTTATCGGTCGACAGTGATGTTTCGACACAGCACTACAGTAGGGCTTGTCGTAGCGGTCACAGTGGGGCCGTGTAAGCAAGCATTCTTCCCGACTATGAATGCATTACACAATTAAAATCACCACTAAAAATTCTGTACACTAAGTCACACTAGAATTCTAATCGAGTAGATCTCAGACCTAAATTAAACACAACAATCACAATTCGAGTAATGTAGTCAGTTAAAACCAACTTTACTTATACGCTTGTCGAACGTCATTTGTAGATAAAATTTTGGTAACAGCATAATGATTTTCTCGGAACTAACCGTAATAACATTATAAAGAAGTTCAACATGCGGAATAAGTCTAATTAATTATAAAATCCTCAATAACCGTCATATAGCTTTACCTCGTGGGTAAAATATGGATCGCTAAAGCCTCAGTCTATCTTGAAACGTAAGGTCTGAGTGTAGAAAATTAACCCCTCATATTATCAATCATCAATTGTTATTAATTTGGCATTAAAAATCGTTCATCAACTGTAAATCGTTAGCAATAAATTATTATCGGCTACAAAATGAAAAATGAGTCAAACTTAATTCTATATTATGTATAAATACCTAACATCGCCAATCATGAAAGGAATTTATTTAGAAATTTTTTCTACAGCCAGAAACCTAAGTTATATAAATCATTAAAGATAAATTTATATTACGACCAAGAACCGAAACCGTATATCCTCCTTCTGCTTAAATTATAATGTATCAAATTGCCAATTATAACTTCGGAATTAATAGTACTACGTATGACCCAATTTATCCCTCAAATGTGGATTAGGAACACGAGTACTTATGAAAACTTACAATGATTTTATAAATGACAAATCGTAACTCTAATCGATATATCAAGTATAAATTAAAAGCCTTCTTCAAGTAGAAATGGTGAAGTATAAATTACCTACATTGTATATTATAACTTAAACCGTTAATGATTGCTTGAACATATTAGACTATACCGCATTTATATAGGGTTAAATTGTAGTTCCTTTGAAAGCATAACTTCTAATTTGTATGACCCCTTTTCATTCATATAACCATCGACCACCAATTAATACAATTAATAATCCGGACTATTTAACATATATCCTTAATTTATGTTACCTTCAAAATTATCGTTGAGAAATTTGTCATCAAAGACCCCCAATAAACCATATCGTCATCAATTACCACCTAAATATGCTAAATTGGCTTATTAGAATATATATTTAACTTATTTTATATTTAAAAATGTAAATTGTAATTTTCAGGAATGACCCCCTCAACTTCATATGGTCATTAACCACTACCCAAATATATTTAAATTGGCTTATCAGAATATATATTCAACTTATTTTATATATAAAAATGTAATTTGTAAACTTTTATGAATGACCCCCTCAACTTCATTTAGTCATTAACTACTACCTAAAAATATTAAATTAGCTTAGTAGAATATATATTCAACTTATTTTATATATAAAAATGTAATTTGTAAACTTTTATGAATGACCCCCCCCCCTCAACTTCATTTAGTCATTAACCACTACCTAAATATAATAAATCAGCTTATCATAATATATATTTAACTTATATTATATTTAAAAATGTAAATTGTAAATTTTTATAAATGCCCCCCCCCCCCTCCGACCATATAGTCATTGATGATAGCCAAAAGGTACTAATTTAACTTGTTTTCAGATGTAATCAACTTATATTACCTTTAAAGATACAACTTGTAATTTTTATTTAATCGACCCCTCAAATCAGGTAGTCATTAACTATTACGTAGGGATACGGAATTGTATCATAGTCATAGACAGTTACATTATATTTCATTTAAAAAATACAAATTCATAAGCTTTCGTAAATGACCCATGCCCCATAAATGGTAATCTTATAAATATATAACTTTACGTTTATCATTATTATTATCGTTATTAATATTATTATTATTAATGTCATTATTATTATTATTATTATTATTATTATTATTATTATTATTATTATTATTAATATTATTATTATTATTATTAATATTAATATTATTATTATTATTATTATTATTATTATTATTATTATTATTATTATTATTATTATTCTTGTCATTATTATTATTATTGTCATTATTATTATTACCATCATTATTATTATTATTATTATTATTATTATTATTATTACTATTATTATTATTATTATTATTGTTACCACTAGCATTATCTCTCTTATTAAAATAATTATCTGCATTTCATGAAAATAAAAATTATAAACTAAATTATCGATTTTGGGATTCCCCTAGCTCTAAATTTAGCTTCAATGGCCCTCTCTACCAATAAAATCATCAAAAAGTTAAAATCTATTTTTAGTAACAGCCCCCCCCCCCCTAGAAAACGACGACACTATTAATAATTAAACTAACTATATAAATATGTACGGATGTGTGTGTATGTATATATATGTAGGTGTGTATGACCCCTCAAATCATATAAGGACAAGAGATAGCGTTAACGATGGTTCACCTAAATCATCGATATTCTACTGGTAACCTTAGTTTAGACTTTTCTTTTCATACCACCTCAACATTAGAGCTTCAATATAAATCTGATAAACCATGATTTTGTAAAATTATAAAAATTTTCCTCGATATACTAAAATCGGAGTCTACATCAAGATCATTAATGCCAAGTTGTTAGTTTAGTTTTCCCACATTTATAAAACACGCAATCAATCCAAACTTAGTAATACCCCTCACCCTGCTATCTATATCACCCTACATACGTCAAAATAATATGTACCTCAATCAATCATAACACTAAATCCGAAATCTGAACATTTTAGCAATGATAATGATAATGATCCAAAGAAAGGCATGATATATTTAATAATAAACTCAATCAAATATTTCATAATGTCACTCCGTTTTGATCCTTCAATCAATTCTGTTATTGCTATGATGTCATTTATAATGTCCCAAAAGTAGCATCAACAATTCATCGGCATATCCATTTCTCGAAACCGAGTTAGCAGCTTGTTTACACTTTGAGAGGAGATTTAGTGAAATCCTGAAGATCATAGAAAATATTGTAACATAAAAAAATTTACCTCATAATGCCAGATCGACCATAGGTTGCCAATCGATACGAAGAGCCTAAAAAAGAAAGCAGGGTAAGGAGAGAATCCATGTTGGATTACAACAACTTGCCTGCGACTGTAAGCCTAATTTACTCGGCTAATAAATTTAATAAATTTAAATATAATAAATATAATATATAAAATAAATAAATTTGAAATAAATATATTTACTTGCAATTCTGTTGCCTTAGATAAACACCGGTGGATATTTAATGAATTCCCATAATTAATAAATTTTGTTTTGGGGTTTGAGGAAATTCCAAATCTAAACAAGGTAAAAGGGAATATTGCAAATGAGTAAATTTTCTTATTAGAGTGTAGAATACCTTTTAATTGGTGGAGCATAGATTAAATTGGGAACCATTAGTTACTTGAAAGTGACAGAATGAAACGGAATAAAATAGAATTTTATATGGAAGTCGCCAGGCGACCTAATTCGCACGGTGTCCGGGTGTTTAGAATCTCTGTGTTTGATCGACATCAGGATGAACTAGTAGGTTTCGAGAAATAGTGAAAATTTTTGGGCCTAATACAAAAATGACCCACCTTAGTCGGTCTAACACGCCCTGATTTGAATTTGTATTGCAGGCATGTCCCACTCTGACGACTCTAACGGTGATGAAGCTTACAATCAGATGATAACGCGGCTCCGGACCCGGTACATTTGGTGCCATATTCACAGGTGGAGCCAGGGACGGGACCTGGACTGCACCAATCGGGTTATCCGGAATGGCCCAGAGCCCGATGCCCCGGCGTGGGTGAAGAAGGAGGCCACCAATGACTTGTTGCGGGAGGCCCGCGATCGGGCATTAATCGAACTGGAGGCGGCCCAGATGCGGCTGAGGAAGATAGAGCTCCAGGTCAGAGCTGAAAAGGAGGGCGTAACTCTAGAGAAGTTAGAGGAAGCAGAGGCATCTCCACGAAAACGAGGAAGGCCCGTAAGAACCCGGCCTAAATTATCAGAAATTGTGATATGGACAGAAACACTTGACCGACTTGATGTAGTGATATTTTTGTTCGTAGCGTGTAATAAATTATTTTGTTTTGTTGATATTAAGTAGACTTACAGATTATGACCTATCTTTGTGATTGAGATGACCCTTTCCTTTACCCATTTAATAACCTTAGGAATTAAACGATTCGCCTTTAGGTACATGGGAGTGAATCACGGTGTTTTAATATTGTTCCCTTTTAGTGTACAAACTATTCGAGAGTCTACGCAAGGACCGCGAACAGGCCCAACAACAAGCTGAGGAACTCCAAGGCCGGGTCGAAAAACTCAGGATGAAGTACCGGGAGCTCCAAGGTACTTGGTTCTGCCCGGCCGAGATGAAGAAACGCACGGCACACATTCTGCAGCTCCAGACCCAGGCGGAGCGGGATCAACTCGAAATCCGAGCGTTGAAATTTCAGGTGCGCTCGCTCAAAGCCAAGCTGAATAAAGGGTTCATCCAGAGCACCCTCCAAACACAGATTCGCCCGTTACCTGTAGAACTGGCCAAGATATCCCCACCGGCCCAGACGAACAAGTCGAAACGTAAACGGCTGGGGCGGAACGCCCGAGACAAATTGAAAAGGGCCTGGCTGGCCGAACAGGAGAAGCTGAGAGATTCTGGAGCAGTCCCGTGCTCCTGAGGTGGAACTGAGTATATAAACCCTCTTAGATAAAGTATAAGTTGTGAAATTGTGATGGATCAATAAATAGTTATGAAGTGTATGCTGTATTATTTTGGCGATTGTTGAGAACCCTAGGAAGGACGTGAGAGTATTTGGGAAAACAATCTCGATGAGGGACCGAAATAAATCGGACACGGCGTCCGTGAACCCATAGAGTGCTCGACAATTACAGTGCTCTTGACGCGCTCACTTTTTGCGAGTACTCAACCCCTTGGTACAGTACCAACGTTGATTGCTCAACGGGTACCAAGAGGAAAACAATGTTGTGTGTTGGGTTGCGCTGTAACAGCATAAAAGCGTAATTAATCAACCATCAGTAACCCACCACAATTAAGAAGAATAATTCAAAATCAGAAATAAATTTTATAAAATTTATATAAAAAAAAAATTATAAAAATTATTACTATAAAGCAGTAAAAAACCTACAGATTCATATTATTTATTTGTTCGATCATATCAAATGGCAGTTATCCTGGATTATATATAATTTTATTTTTGTCAGAGATAATAAATTCAAAAGCTTACAATTTCATTTTAAGACCCGTTGTTTCTGACAGCGATAAGCAGGACTGGTGATAATTGACACGTTTATACAAGAAAGAAAATAAAATCGTGAGTCATATTTTGGAAATTTTTGTAAATGACATGGGCATTTTGTTTCCAGCCCGACAAAGGGGCATTATCGAATCTGAGTGGATTTATTATCGTTGAAAAATTTGTCATCAAAGACCCCCAATAAACCATATCGTCATCAATTACCACCTAAATATGCTAAATTGGCTTATTAGAATATATATTTAACTTATTTTATATTTAAAAATGTAAATTGTAATTTACCACTGACGTGGACTGAGTTTTCAGGCAAACAAAATTTGCTCAGATTACGTCATAATTTTAAGTTCTTTTATTAAGTAACATTCAGAACATTCAAAGAAAGCCTTTGTGGTAAAGACATTGGGAATTTAAAATTATTTTGAGGCTACAAAATATTTCTCCACCATCATTCATAAGATAGAAATTAAATTTTATAACACTTACTTCATAATATCATGATAAACAAAAAAAAACTTATTTCATCAAATACAGATTAAATTTCAGACATAACATAGATTTCGAGGACGAAAAAAATTTTTTAAGGAAGGAGATATATGTATTACTTATAAATTTGCAAATTATAATTTATGTTTCGTATTAATATTGCTTATATAGATTACTTGTTTACAAAGTATGATTTACATTTCGCCTTAATATGACCGATACATATTACTTATAAATTTATAAGGCGTAATAACACTTACACATGTTACTCAAAATTTTACGACTCGGCTATAATGACAATTAACTGCATCATTTATCCATGCATCACTTATAAGCCTATAAATCGACCATCATGACAACTAAACGTATTATTTACGTATATAAGCTCATAAGTTAGCATAATAATCTATGAAGGTAATACTCTTATATACTTCTTACAATGAATACATTAAACCTACAACCTAAATGATTATTAATAGACCGAATAATTTCATATATACTGCCCATAACTGTATAAATACAATCTGCAAAAAGATAAATCATGAAAATGAACTTACAAAATCTGACCCAGTTAAAAATTTATTAATACAAAATCATTAGATTTATTACAATCAATGGAAAGGCTCATTTCGAACCGTCGGAATTTCTCGTTACATATCTTCTATCAGCGCCGTCTCGATTACCTGCGTAATTCAAGATAGAATCCGCACATCCATAAAGTGAGTAATATTAGGTTGAACTTGTAAAGAATTAAAAGTGTAGTCCGAGAGATAGTCTTCAACTTCTTTAGTGGGTTTAATCCCAAAAGAATCAAAGTATATAGATTTATTATATATACAAACCCAATGAGATCCTTTTTCATTTGAATTTTGATAATTGATTATTATATTATTCTTTATAATCTTTCAAAGTGTCTTTCAGACTCGACAATTCATCATTCATTAATATTTTTATTTTTAAATTTAAATAATTTGCATAATCTTTTAAATCAAAATTTGTTTTGCATTTATTCCAAATGTTTTTAAAAAATCTAATATTGAAGGATTAGTCATTTTATATTTTATAACTTTGTATTTTATAACTTCGTATATTTATTAAATTTATCTTTTGAAATTATTCCTTGTTTTAACAAATCTTTAGAAATCTTTAAAATATCAGAATCTAAATTATTATGTCCTGCTTTCCTTGCAGATAATAGTTTTCTTAATTCAATAAAAAGATTGATTGGGTTTGGTTCAACCAATCCCTCAACCTCTGTAACAACATAACCCTTTTTCATTTTTATTTAAATAATTCTTTAAATCTTGAATATATTTTGCTTTAGAACTAGCTCTTATTAATCTTATTAAATTTAAATATTTTTTAATTTCTTCAACATCATCTGAAGAATATCCACAAAGTAATCTATAAAAATCATCTGTAAATTTAAAGTCTAAATATTCATTATTATAAACATTTTGTGAATGAATACGTGATTTATTTTCTGAATTTGAATATAAAGTAAAGTTTTGTTTATTAATTGTTATTATTTGATATCCTTCAGTATTAGTATTAAATGTGGG
>CAUHTR010007371.1:0-35152 GCA_959609185.1 Schmidtea polychroa | reverse complement strand
GAATAACTTAAAAGACGATAAAAACAGTAAAACATTCCAGAAAAACCCAGAACATTCTATAAAAATGGCGATGACCATCACAACAGTCATCTAGAACAACAAAAGTTAAAGAAAATAAATAAATTAGTATTAAAAACAAAAATCTCAAAAAGAAATTCATAAAAACATCAGTTAAAATAAAAATTAAATTAAAAGTAAAATAGAATGTTCTGGAACCGTTCCAAATCCATCATGGACGTAAAATTAATGAAAAATAATTAGAAAATAAAATTTAAAAATAAAAACAAAAATTATAGCACTAAAATTTCCATTAAAAATGTCAAAATCACGAAATAGAAAATTCTGGAATAAAAAGAATTCGAGTTTGTTTTAATGCATCAATACATACACGTGTACAAAATAGGTATATATACCGACGCATTTTAGTCACAAGTTAAGCTTTATGCCAAAAATTTTTTGTTGATATTACTAGCACTTTATTGAAATTTTAAAGTAAGCAATATTTTGGTTATTTTATGCATTGTGTTATGTATTTATTAAACATTTAATCTTAATATGATTTATAAGTTAATCTTAATAGGACTCTATTAAATGAATTCCAGTTGAAATTTTTGTTTAAATTTTGTTTGAGGGATCAACATCGATCGAACTTATCATCGATTTTGATCCGTCTCACATACTAAATGGGTATCAATATTTACAACGTCATTGTGCACGCAGCCTTGACGTAAGCAGGCCACTGCCTGGCATGCACCTCAATATTATAGTGGTGGGATCGTCGGAGGTCGTACCGACTCGGTGGTATACGCCGCTGGGTTCGTCGATGAATCACCTCCGGACGATGGAGTTCGCGGAACTCGTTATCGGTATTATAATACACGGTAGTATATTACCGCTTACATTCACAATAGGGGCTTGTCGTAGGGAGCACAGTGAGGCCCCGAAAGCAGGCAATATTTCTGTAAATTGACTTTTCACACGTATAATGTACATATAATCTATACATTAAAAATCAACAGTGATACACTACCCTAAGGATAATAAATGGAGTAGAGCTCCGGACTCAAATTAACCACAATACACCAAATATGTAGTTGGCTAAACATTTTTCGAGTTAGATTTATGAATTACTACCGACCATAAGAGTATTGATTAGGAAAGTAAAAAATTCTGCCCTTAAATTAGTATCCCCGACTATCCACCTATTGATAAAAATATAAATCGTAATCTATAATTTGATATAAATTATAAAATTATGCTGAATTGATTTTTCATAAGATTGCACTTTCTAAAAGCTGATAATAGAGTATAAACCTATAATTTGATGTGAACTTATAAATTATATGAGTTATAAATTCAATATAGATTTTAAATTGTAAATCATAAATTGTAAATTATATATGAATTGTATAAATTACCAGTTATATACTTATGAATTATATAACAAAAAACCCTGCCATTAAATATATATATTATATAAATTGGAAATGATATACTTATGTATTATATAGTAAAGAACCCTACCAATGTATATATAAACGATAAACTTACACTAACCGGTCTTTTAGAAAATATAAATTAATAAACATGAAATTTTTTATAAATTACGATCCTGTGTCGATTCCCAAAATTTAGTATTAATTGTACTGCTTATCTACATCAACTAATGGATATATTGAAATCATATACCTTATTTACAAAACTTATGGGTCTTCCCCGATTGCTACTAAGTATATTACTATGTATATACTTCTTAATTATGATGTTCACCAATCGGTGTAATCATCCTACATGTCATGTTTGAGAAACTTATTAACCATTAATAAATGCATTACTGTATGTATTACTTGTAAAATACTATATTATTAATATATTACTAATATGTACTACTTATAAAATTACAAATCATAATAAAAATTTTGGATCAATACTACTCGAATATGTTACTTATAAAAGTGCAAATTATAATTTATACTTTATATTGATATTATTATAATATACTACTTATAAAATTACAAAGCATAATAAAATTTTGGATCAATACTACCCGAATATGTTACTTATAGAAGTGCAAATTATAATTTATACTTTATATTAATATTATTATAAGATACTACTTATAAAATTTCAAACCATAGTACAAATTTTGGATCAATACTACTCGAATAGGTTACTTATAAGAGTACAAGTTATAATTTATACCTCATGCTACTTACAAACTTGCAGATCATAATTTATGTCAATACTACTCGTATATATGCCTGATGAACTTAAAACTTATGATGTAAGCTTTATATTACTACTACTAATATATATTACTTACCCTCGGGAATTATTTGAATGTATTATCTATCAGTTATAGAACCTACTACTCATTAATAAATATATTAATCATTCACACATTGTTTTAAATTATATAGTTTATCTACGAAATCCATCACCGTACATATAATTTTAACTTATGAATTGTAATGTTATAAATTATCCCCTCCCTTATTATGATTTATATTCGATTATTTAATATTACTTATAGATACCCTCTAAATTAACCCTATAATACCCCATACTTGAATGTTTGGATTAATCCTACTATAGCATAAAAATTATGAATATGCTAATCGTCTAAAAATTGTGTAACCCCTATAATTATTAAGATACTATTTACACACGTATTACATCATAAATATATTGTTTGCACATATACTACTCATAAATTGGAAAACCCCATAAATAGCAATTAAGAAATACTACCTGTAAATCAGGGATAATTGGATGCATACCCTACTCGATGCACATACTACTCCCTAGTAAATATATGGAAATCGTAAGAAAGAAATTTTACACCATAAAATTTATTAAAACTAAATAAAATTGTAATAAATGAACCTGGCTCAGTAATTGATAAATACACCAGAAAATTTATTGAAACTAAATAACCCGATGTTATTTACATAATAAAGTCAGAATGCAAGGCCAATACTTTAATAAGTCGATCGCTAATACCACAAAAACGCCACGATGATAATTATGCCAGACAGTTCTATTGCATACTCCAAAAATCACCGACTTTGAATTGTCTAAAATCTGGTTGTATGGTTCTTGCCCTGGCCGACTCATTGAATGTGATTCGCAAGAAGTTGTTGATAGCGGAACAACAGAAGAATTTGCCGACTAGATTTCTCGACACCCGAAAAGATGTGTCTACAAAGTGAACAACAGGACGTCAGTGAGCAAATTAGACGTGAATATCGATTCACCATCGAAAAGCTGTTGACAGATTGTACTTCCCTGGAATTGCGAAACGTATATCTGCTTGTCTTGAGTCATGAATTGTTCCCACAACGTCGGGGCACGTTCAGTAGGTCCGAGCATACTTCCAAAGATTTGAAGATAAGATGATTTGCCAGGGGGGCGTTGCTGGTTTAGATCCATCATGCTAGTCTTGCCAGGAATGTAAAGCAGAGTGAATACTGGAATTGAAATAAAAATCACAGGTTATCAAACAATGAATAATAGAATCCATACCTAAGAAATCGATCTCCACATTTGAAAATTCTTCATCACGATTGCGTAATTTAAAATGACTCCCTTCATCCCTCACCTACTTAAACAAGACTGCGTTGTCAAGGTCGGGAAAATTTTCGAAATTAATAATTAATTTTTGTGGTTATTTAAGATTACTTTTGGCAATGATAGAATTGGTGTAGTTAAATTGTCTAAACTTATAATTTTTTTTTGTTTCATACTTCTTTTTTAAACTAAAGAATATTCAGAAAATGCTTTATTTGGTTTTAACATCCTTTCCTCATTCAGTAAATTAGTAAATGTAATCAAATGACGTTAACTTAACACAAAGGGAATAAAAATTTTATCTTCTTAATATGGTTAATTATTTAAAAGTTATTTCCCTTTTATAGTGCATAGTTCTATTGTTCAATTTCAATTCCGTTAGGGTTGGCACTATAGGAAAATGACCCAGTAGGTTTAAGAGCTAAAGATTATTTAATGGACAAAAGGGCGTGGTTAAAAAGCCGATAACCGGAATTAGAAAGATAATTATCCATAACCATTTAGAATGTCAAACTCCAGAGAATCAAGTGAAGTGGAACAATGTGAAACAACGGATGAGCGCCTCCTATCCAGGCACATCTGGCACCACATCCACCGGTGGAGCCAGGGTCGAGATCTAGACTGCTCAAACCGAGTGATTCGAGCAGGCCCCGAGGCGGACGCACCGGTGTGGGTAAAGCCCGAGCCGGACAATAATTGGCTCGTCGAGGCCAGAGATCGCACCATGGATGCCATCGCTCTAGCTCAACGCGAACTCCGCCTGATCGAGGCTCGGCTCAGTGCCGTCGAAACCGGTCGGCCGTTAGAAGAAGTGGACGTGGAGCCGACACCGGCGAGGAAACGGGGCCGACCCCGCAAGAATGCTTCCCGAAACTGAGACTTCAGTGATCTTGGGGACGATCTCACATTTTATTTTGATTTTAGTGATTCGTTACAATCTTGGTTTAATAAACGTATTGTTTTTTTTTTCCTTGATTCGATGTGTCGTTCTAGGCGTTGTTACTTTAATAAATTGCATTATATAATAATCGAGACGTTATCATCCTGACCATCAACCCGACGGAAATTTATATACACATAGGGGCACCCGAGTTTCGATTATTAGAGACCGGCAATTTTGAGGAGATAAAATTACGGTAAAAATCGGTTGATTGTATATTTTACTTCAGTGTACAAACTGTTCGAGGGACTCCGGAAGGACAGGGAGCAGGCGCAGCAGCAAGTAGAGCGGCTGCAACTTAGCGTCAATCAGTTCAAGGAGCGCTGTCGGAAGATGGAACAGAGTTGGATCCGCCCTGAGGTGGCCCATAAGTACTTGAGGCAGATCGAACAACTACAGCTCCAGAGCACTCAAGACAAAACCGAGATACGGGCCCTAAAGTTACAGATGCGGGCCATGGAAACAAAATTGAACCAACGGGCCATCGATGAGCACGTCACGGCAGCGATCCGGCCC
Source organism: Schmidtea polychroa (assembly GCA_959609185.1). Classification (NCBI taxonomy): domain Eukaryota; kingdom Metazoa; phylum Platyhelminthes; order Tricladida; family Dugesiidae; genus Schmidtea; species Schmidtea polychroa. The sequence goes on along the minus strand of CAUHTR010007371.1, from coordinate 30,126 downwards.
ATGGCTATAGAACTGGCCGAAATGCACCCCCCCCAAACCCAAGGCCAAGCGAAAACGGTTAGGCCGAGATGGTCGGGAGCGACTCAAACGGCTACAGCTAGCCGAACAAAAACTAGAAGAAGAGGCAAGGAAGTCAGCGCTACTTGACAGTTCATGTGCAGGACCGATGGATGTAAATAAAGTGTAAATAGTTGAAGTTGAATTTCTGTATGCCGAATGATGAAGATGAGTGATATGTGCGTGATGTTTTTGGGAAAACTATAGAGGTAGGGGACCAATGAAATCGGACACAAATCTTCTAACGATAGTCCGTGGACCCAAGGAGTGCTTGACAATTTTAGTGCAAGTGGTGCACTCACTTTTTGCGAGCACTCCCCCAGTTGACACAGTACCAACGGTGATCGTTCATCGGGTGTCAATTGGCAAAATCAAGCTTGTATTCTGGGTTACGCTGGAAACAGCACGAAAGGGTGAAATGTCTAACCACCTGTAACCCACCAGTAAGAATAGGGAATATCACCTGAGATGTCGAACCGTGTGTAAGAGCGGAATAGTAGATCGCATCATCGTGCAACAGTATGGCATTGACTTTGCTAGACTAGCATAGGTGAATAGTTACTCCTAAAAATCATAAATCCAGACTAGCCAACAAGACACACAAACTCACCTAGTAGAAGCCACAAGAATACACTAACACACACAAGTAGGCGTCGCTATGACGACGATTTCAGCGCGTTTTGTAAAATCATTATATTTTAATTTGTAATGCATTTTTATATAATATGTTTTTTGAATATTGGCGAGGTATGGAAGTTAATATCGCCCCAATTAAAATGAATGACACCGAAAATAGAATTAGAGTTAATTAAACAGATTGAATAAGGCTAGGTTTAGAAAATTAAAGCTATAAATAAATTGCTAAAGAATTATTATAAAAAGCGACTAAATGAAATAAATATCGGTGAAAAATTAGAATTAGGAATCTGAGATGTTGAATTCATCGTTGTAATTTAATAATTTACAAATCTCCTTTTCAGCTAGCTTGATTTATTGCAACGCCGGGGCACTTATGTCACATCCGATTATTTAGCTAACCTAAACCCTGAAAAATTGAATAAAAGTTAGAGCGTTTTACAGCGAATAATAAAAAAAAAACAATGTGTAAAATCAGTGAGAATGACATAATAATGTAAGTTAGCGATGATATGATTAAAGGTAAACTTTCCACCCCGAAGATAAATTTAAAATTATCACCTGCGAATAAGATGATGTTTTCTTTTCCTTCGGACCACAACTGTTGTGAATGAATTAGTTCGAATGTTTGGGGTTGAATGGATCTCGGTATGATCACTGGTATGTATGCATGAGATTAGTTTTTATTGTTTTGTTTTTATGCGGGACGGACGGAATAAACTTCCTGCCGGAAGAATGTCACTGACAATACTGTAATGTCTGAAGTGCGAGTATAAATGCCTTAATTTTTAGATGACCACACCAACCAAGCCCGGAAGTACTCTTCGTCCTTGCTTTTCCTGTTCTGATAAAAATGCAGATGTCACACGGCTCCGCCTCTATATCGGGAAATTAAAGAAGAGAATTGACCTCTATGAAGGAACGTGGTTCTCCCCACCACAAATGAAGGAGGAGAAGAGCAAAATTCTACGTTTGGAGCACTGCCGCGACAGTCTCCTGGAAGAAAGTAAGTGCCAGAGGCTAACCATAAAAGCCCAATCAGAGGCACTGCACACAGTGTATTCCGAATCAGAGATAGCGAAGCGAGTTCGCGAATATCCAATACAAGAATGCCAGAAAAACCCACAATACCACCAGGGAAATGTGCCAATGAATTGGAAATTCGTTACAAAGGACAAAACAGATTTGTCCAACCAGTCGCCAGAATTATGAACCCATTGGGCTTCTACCCAAATCTCTTTAATTGTTCAAACGCGTACGGACCATTGTACGAAAGACCCGATGGAAAATGGATAATGTTACCAGTAAGGACCTCAGTGGAGGAACCCAAAAAGTTTGGATGAATAGAACTCGCAACGGAGCAAGATTTCAAACCAATAGACGTATCAAACGGATGCATGTATTCGCCAGAGGACTTAGAAACAGCACGACTCAACGTACAATTCCCAGCAAGGCGAGAATCTATTTTGTCAAATATGGTCACCATAACCGGCGGGACGAACTTTCAATCAGGTCCAAATTACGAGTTACTTCTATCACCAGATCATTTCCAACAAGCCACGTCAAACATGATGAAAGCAATGTGGGGAAGATTTCTATTGTTCGGTCAGATGATGGCAGGAATATTAGGAATCATATTAATTATCCAGATTGTCAGAGTGATATTGACTCAAATGTTAGCTTGTTTTGACATCTATAAGAGGGAAAAGAAAGTAAATTGGAAATTGATAGTAGGTTTCCTACCATTTCTGGCGAAAACAATGGTGTTACACGGTCACTCAAAAGACATACACAGAATAAAACGATTGATTAAAATATTAACAAAAATAAAGGGGACTGACGAGGAAGTTGGTAGACGATTCCGGAAAACAATGTATGATGAGGCAACAAGAGCTCAATTAAAAAAGAATAAATCAAAATTTCTGGACAGATTTAGAAACCGATCAAACAGCAGTGATAGTGATGACGATAACGGAAATGATAAATATCCATATCCAAGCAAAAACCCGCACGAAAAGCAGATAGAAACCGCACCATATTGGGAGAAGGAAAAGACAAATACTTGGATAGCCAACGGAAGTTATATACCACCAGATATCGTGGGACAACAAACAGTACCTTTAAACATAACACAAAATATGTACCCACAGTTACCAAGTCAACCAGGGATGAATTATATGCCAACCCGAAGAACCAAAAGTGTAGACCAAGCTGATGACGTAAGAACAATAGCGGTAATGAGTTCACCAGGAGGCTCCGCAGTAACAGTCATGATCCAAATCAACGGAAAAGAAACGAGCGCAATGATAGATACAGGAACCAATGTATCAGCGATAGCAATAAACCAAATACCCAGTAAATACTGGAAAGACATCGAACAAACAACTATCCATATTATCGCATGCAGTAAAGAAACAGTAGACGTAGTAGGAAGATGGTGGACCACGTTACGATACCAAGACAATGAAATTGAAACGTACCTAGCAGTGATACCCAAACTGAGTGAACCATGTATAATCGGAACAGATTTAATGCTGGAATTATTCAAGGAAGTAGTAATCGACCTAACAACAATGTGTCTAAAAGATAAAACGGGTAGAATATGCAAGATGAACGCAATAATCAGAAGTCCGGAGAAATTAATTGTGCCAGCAAAGTCACAGATGATATGTCAAATAAAAGTAGATACAGGAATGGAAGGAGAAGCCATATTCGAACCAAGCAAATCATTCGAAAAAAGACGAGAATTGCCATTAGCAAGAGAAATAATAACAATAAATGAAGAAGGAGAAATACCCATTAACATCACGAATTTTGAAGAAGAAGACAAGATCATATATGAAAATGAAAGATTGGGTAGATTAACACCCATGATGGACATCGAATTACCAAAAGTCACCAACGAAACAATGAAAGCTGACGAATTATGGATAATTGATAGCACCTTACTAACGGAGAACGAAAAGGAAAAACTTCAACAATTACTGATAGAATATAAAGATATATTCGCCATTTCAGATTTGGATTTGGGAGCATGCGATGATACATTACACGCAATACCATTGATAGACGAAACTCCGATTGCATTACGCCCATACAAACTAGCGGAAAAGCAAAAAGAAATAGCTGAAGTAGAGGTGCAAAAGATGTTAGATGCAAAAGTGATAGAACCAAGTTGTTCACCATGGCAATTTCCAGTAGTCATGGTGAAGAAAAAAGACGGTACACAGAGATTCTAAACTAAACGCAGTAACGAAAAGAGACACATACCCGCTACCAGACATCAATGAGATGTTACTTATGCTGCAGGGGGCCGCATATTTTACGTCTTTAGATCTAAAAAGCGGATATTGGCAGATCAAAGTCAAAGAAGAGGACAAGGAGAAAACAGCATTCACATTGGGACGAGATCTATACCAATTCAGGAAAATGCCATTCGGACTAACTAATGCCCCCGCATCATTTCAAAGATGTATGAATTTTGTCACGCACGGGATCAAGCAGTGTATGGTATATATTGATGACAACATTTGGAGGATATCAGAAACGTGTTCATTCGATTAAGACAATGGAAATTGAAACTCAAACCATCAAAGTGTGATTGGGCAAAAGAAAAGGTTACGTTCTTAGGGCACATAGTGTCAGCAAAGGGAAAAGAACCCGATCCACGAAATATAGAGAAGATAAAAACATGTCCAGCACCAAAAACCGTCACCCAAGTTCAAGAATTCTTGGGATTATGCGGATATTATTGTAAATTCATTAAAAACTATGCAGGCATTGCGAAACCCATCCAGGAACTAGTGAAAAAAGACATTTCATTTATCTGGGGAGCAGAACAACAAAAGGCATTTGAGACATTACGAGATAAATTAATTGAAGCTCCAATACTGGTACACCCAGATTTCAAGAAACCGTTCTTGTTAGCAACAGATGCAAGTGGATATGCAGCCGGAGCAATACTGGGACAACTAGATGAGGAAGGAAAAGAAAGAGTGATCGGATATTACAGCAGAACGTTTAAGAAGCATGAGAAAAACTATTCAGTAACAGAAAGAGAAGCGTTAGCTATAATACAAGCAATTAAGCATTTTCGATATCTATTATGGGGACACGAAATCTGTATAACAACAGATCATCAACCATTAGTATGGCTCGGACAGCATAAAGAAGCCTCAAGCAGATTGATGCGATGGGCAATGCAACTGCAGGAATATTCACCATTCATAAAGTTTAAAGCAGGAAGAGCAAATGCCAATGCAGATTGTATGTCAAGATTTATTTTCCCAGATTTGGTAGATCACGAAATGCAACGGATATGTCTAATGGTAGCGGAAGATTTAGACTTTTGCCAACTACGAAAAGACCAGCAAGATGATGCCGAATTGAAACAAATTATTGAATATGTAAAAACAGGGAAAGCAGAGGTATATGAGAAAGATCAAAAATTGAAAGAGCATATGGATAAACATCGACACCGATACATAATAGAGAAAGACTGGTTATTGATAATGGATGGCGAAAAAAGACTAATGTGCATTCCGGAGAATAGACGCAAAGATTTGTTAACACAATATCATGACGGAAGACTCGGAGGACATATGTCATCAAAAAAGACGTTGGCACGAATGAAACAAAAATACTTCTGGCCTACGTTAACCGAAGATGTAACAGAATGGGTGAAAAATTGTATAACCTGCGCAACTAGGAAAAACACGGGAACAAAATGGAAAGCACCATTAAAGCCAATGCCAGTACCAGCAGAACCAATGACAATGATATCAATGGACGTAGTCGGTCCACTACCAGAATCAGATAGAGGGAATATCTACATATTGGTGATCACGGATTATTTGACGAAATTCCATGAAGCATTCGCCATGGCAGACCAGAAAGCCAAAACAATAGCGAAAATATTAGTGGAGGAAATATGTTGCCGGTACGGAACACCAAAACAGATATTAACTGATCAAGGAATAAATTTCATGAGCGAAATAATGAGCGAAGTAACCAACTACTTCAAGATTGCAAAATTAAGAACATCACCGTATCATCCACAAACAAATGGTATGACAGAAAGATTCAACGGGATGCTCATTCAGATGTTATCGAATTATGTCGATCGTCATCAACGGGATAGGGATGAGTACATAAAATTGTGTCTAATGGCGTACAGAATGTCAATCCATGCATCCACAAAGATGAGTCCGTTTAAGTTGATGTACGGCAGAGAATGTAATATGCCAATGGACTTAGAATATCAGCCACCAATATCACAATATATGGAAATAGACGATTATATAACAAAATTCAAGGAAAGAATGCAAGAAATCTGGGAAACGGCAGGATTGAATATAAAGTTTTATCAAGAAAGTTATAAAGATTTGCATGATAGAAAGAAAAACGTCAAACAGCATACGTTCCAAACAGGTGATTGGGTGATGATCGAAACACCAGAATTAATTCCCGGAACCACCAAAAAATTGCAACGAAACGGCAAAGGACCGTATGAGATTTTATTCGTCGGAGAAACTACTGTAAGAGTACGATTGGTAAACAATCCCTTTACAAGGCCAATATATGTAAATGTAGCACGATGTAAACCAATACCGAAAACTGCTACTAGTCAGCCAGAAGGGCGAACATTAACAACAAGATCTCAAACGTATAGAATGAACATGTTACAACAGATAACCGAACCAACAGGCAATCGATTGGGACTACAACCATCAGAAGCAGAGAAAATCATAAAGGAGGTGAAAGCTAAGATGCCAGGATGGGCAAAAGATAAATTAGATTTCGAAATATTGGGAAGTTTACTAACGATGATAGAAAATTATGCAAATCGAGAAAGAACACACCCCTTGCTCAGAGTAGTTAAAAGTCAATGGCCTATATTATTCACGATCACAGATCATTACGGAGATACCTATTACACAAACTCTTAAAAGTTGGTAATAATGAACAAATATTGGAAACGATTGAAGCATTTCACGACTGTAACATTTCAACAGATCAGGAAAACAATCAAGGTTACACTCCACTAATGATAGCAGCAAATCGAGATAAAACTAAAGATATAATAACAGCATTGCTCGAAACAGGGTCGAAAATAACTACACAAGATCATGACCAGAAAAATGCACTACATCATGCAATCGAGGGAAAAAGTACTGAAGCATTCATAACCTTAGTAGAGCTATTGTCATACGAGGATAACAGAGAAGTAGGAAATATGTATGACGGGTTATTAACAGCAATCAAGGAGAAATTGATAACAATTACCGGGATACTAATTTCGTGGAGAAACCCGATCAAAAACGACTATATGGTAGATATAAACGAAACATTTACAAGAGGAGAAAATACATTGATGAGAGAAGCCATGAGGGGACATCATCTATTCGAAATTCCAAATCAACTATTACAACGTGGCATAAAGTTTTCAAATCACAAAGATGAACAACTGATCAGAAAGCGAATTACAAACTTCGAAAAATCCATATTTCAATTCACCGAAAAGGTACAAGTAAAATATTGGGAAACCGTGAGTGTATTATATATGATGGAAACTATGAATAACATTCGAGAAAACTACCTAAGTATTATTCAAGTGCTTGCGGCGGAAGAACGCATTAACAGTTCAAACAGTAAAAAGATAAAAATGAAGAAAGTGACAATCAAGGAGTCTGGGGAACAAGACGATCAAATAGTAACTGATATAACAACAACAAGTAAAACAAAGATAATAAACTCAGACCAAGAGATAATAATACGTAAAGCCAAAGAAGTATTCTTTGAGGAAATGCGAGATCTACCAGATGAAACAATACTAGCAAAAATAATAAAAACAGTACACACCTACGCAAGAGATCAGACCACAAATCTAGACATAGGTAAAATAAAAACATTCATACCACAAGCATTCACCATACCAGCAAAAGATACAAGAACACCATTACAACAAGCAATATTAGCAGCAAAAGAAAACAGAGCAATAACAATCATAAGAATCCTCAGAGATTTAGGAGAAGAAACTAACACTAAAAATGAACAAGGAGAAACGGCAATGATGTATGCAGCGATAACAAATATACACCCGAAAACATTACATATACTACATCAATCAGGTTCAAGACTTGACGAAATATCAAACGAAGGAAATTCCACCATGGATTGGGCAACAATACAACCAAACTTGGAAATGATTAGATTCATCTGTAAAAATGCGACAAGACCCGAGGTAGAAAATATCTGTAAGAATACGTCACAGTTCCAATGGAATACGATACGAAAGAACTTGGAAGCTATGAAGTTACTATTAACATGGAGAATACCACAAAGTAATAAATATGCTATAAATATAAATGAGTTCTACGAAAACGGAGAAAATGCCATGGTTAAAAATACACTAACAAAGGGAGGAACTCCGAAAATTATACTAATCGTATTGAACCGGGAAGACCTCAAATTCACGCAGAATCTTAACGAACAAAAGCGAATCGGAAAGCATCGTCGTATACAATTGAGGGAATTAGTAAAAGAATGGAATAGAAAGAGACATGCGGCAACAGGCAGAAAAGAATTTGAGTTCGTAGCAAAATTAGCAAGAAACAGAGTGCTAACAGCATATCGCAGATTATTGAATGATATAAATGTCGAGGACGACATCTTAAACGACAGCGGGGGAGATAAAGACGACAATAATGATGAAAAAGGTCGAAACGAGGATAAAGAAAAAAGGAAACCAGAAGGGAATAATCAAGAAAACAACGACTCAAGTATGAAAAAGGAGGAAAATAACCCGGGAAGCCGAACAAAGGAAGAGGAAAAGACGAATAATGGAAAACAGAGGGTATGCCTACTTTTTACCAACAAGGAAATGGAGACAAATATGAAAGTAATGATACTCATACTAACAATGGTAGAAATGATAACAGCTCACGGAGGAATGAGAACGATAAAAGAAGCCAAAGAAACGGAAAATAAAGGCAACAAGGAAGAAGAACTAAACCAAGAAAAGAAGAAATGAGTACAGGATCAACAATGGGATCTACAGGAAAAGTGTATAATAGGGAAATGTATGTCTAGATCTTATAAGAGACTAGTGCTAATAAATGAAGACACGGAACCAATAACAGAAGTGGGAATTCAAGAAGCGTATCAACATCGAAACGGGAAGAAAATAACAAAAGTTAAATGGAAAGAGGTACACCTGAGTAAAGGAGGTGAGATAGTGATAACACAACTTCAACCAAGGAAAGAGCACAAAGTTTGTATTTCAAGGCTAGGACCAGGAGAAGACTGTCTACAATATGTAACGCAACAACAACCACCAAAGGAATATACAGTCTGTATCCTGAGAAACGGTCCAGAGAGAGAATGTCGACGATACCCTGGGAAAAGAGGGAAGAAAAGAAAAATCAATGATGAAAAAGATGAGGAAAGAAAGCGCAAGAAAACCAACGAGAAATATCAGGACAATTACGTGTCAGAGGAAGAGATGGAAAAAATACAAAAAATGGCCAAGGAGGGTATGAACGAGGAGATAGCAAGAATACGAGGGATGATAAAGGGAAATGGCAAAGGCGGCAATGAGAAAAGCGCGGAGACGATATCGACAACTACAAGCAGAGATAAATCAGAAATCATAAGTGTAAAACAGATGATGTGGATCAGCGGAATAATAATAGCAGGGGCATTTCTAATCACAACGGGGGGAACAATAAAAATAATCAAAGATAGACGACATCGCGGAGAACTGGAGATGCCCAAAATGAAAAATTTTCAACACCGAGTAAAACGACCAAGTAATATCAAGCAGGAACAGCGGGTGGAGGTCTGGAATGCTCAGCGCCCTCCAAACTCACGTATATAGAAAGGATTATGACTGTATACAGATTGTAAAAAGTAAGTATGTAATATTTATTTATATAACAGTATTCTATATCTCTATATAAGCGCGGTATCAATATTATATGATGATGGGGATAAATAACATAAAATAAAAATTAGATAAGGGTTGAAAAGTGTATATAAATTAAGAATGGAGCAAATAAACAACGAGGTGAATCACAGCACGACAACCGAAGAGATGTGGAAACAACAATGTGCAATGTTAGCTCAAGTAATTTCAAATTTACAAGAACAAGGACTGGCTTTACAAAGAAATCTAGTCGAAAGTCTAAATAAAGGATTCAGTTATGTAAGAATAATTGAAGATCAACGAATAAAAATAGAACAAATGCAGCGAGAGATAGATCGAATATCGCGATACAGCCAGGGACAGGAAGAGGAGTTAATGAGAATCGCGGAAGAAATGGAAAGAGAGGAGATAGAGGACTGGTCAGAATGGTTAACCAGTAGGGAAGAGGGCGGACAAGAGGCCGACTCTTCCAGCGAATAAATACAACCTGAAACAAAATGTAAATAACTGTAAATAAAAATACGAAACTGTACCAGTAACGAATATATGTATATATATAATTATAGAAATGGATAAGCGACAAAGAGAAGAGTTCAAAGAGATTGTCGAACAAGTCAGAAAATCCACCACAATTCGAATACATGACCATGTGAAGTGTGGAATATGCAAGGGATTATTAAAGGAACCTCACCAAACCCGATGTGGATGTAGAATGTGCAAGGAATGTGTAGAGGAGATAATAAAGGAGGGACCACAATGGTGCCCGGTATGTAAAGAAACCATGATAACAAGTTTGGGAGATACAAACGAGGTAAAGGACCAGCATCCGGAGCACCGAATTTCATCCTACAGCGAAAAGTAGAGGATATGACGAAGAATGATACCATATACATAAAAATAGCGGTGAGGCGAGATGGGAAGAGCAGAACAGAATAACGAAACGAATAATTTTGTATATACTAATTTGTAAATATCGGCGTATATATCCAGTAAAATATTATATAATAGTGTAGAAAAACCCCAAATATACTAATGGTAAACTCAAGCGGAAAAATTCTACAGTGACCCCCGATAACGAAGTGTAAATAATAAATAAATAGTAAAAACAAATATGAATATGCGACGTCAAGTTAATGATATCGTTATTTAGATAAAATGACACAAGAAAGAACTGAAGCCCCAAACAATGAAATTAGAATCAATAAAGTACACAGAGAAAGATGGGCCAAAGTGATGGCACAACTAGCAAATCAAACACGAAACTATCTCGAAGAAGCAAGAGAATGGGAGAACCACCAATTCCAGTGGTTGGTACAGAATTTAAGAGCGGAGGCAGAGGCCTTTAAAAGAGCCGCAAAGTGGTCAGCACTAGAAAGTACGCGACAGGAGGCACATGTCCACTACCTGAAACAACTAGTACAGGAGTCAAGGAAAAGGTTAACGGACGAGAATAAGAAACGGGAAATAGAAAAACAGAAGGAGGAAAGGAAAACCCGTCAACTATTGGCAGAAGCCAGAAAGTGGAAAAAGCAACATCAAGAAATTAAAAAGGAAATGAAAGAATTACCTCAGAGGCTAGAATACGAAAGTGAGCAGGGAAAGTGGGATGAAAACCTAGATCAGAGAGAAGAGCTGAGGAGGCTCAGAAAAATAGCCGCCCGTAGTCAAACCTGGCAGACCAAGGCCATGGAATTCGAAAGGCACTTGGCCATGAAAATATCCATAAAAGAACAAGAAAACACCGCCATGGAAGAAATGATCCTGCAACAGTCAGGAAGAATAGTAGAACTCGTGAACAAAGTAGCAGACCTAGAACGAGATAACAACGGCTATAAAGGGGCACTAGAGCAAAGGAACATAGTGCTAGCAGGAAAAAACAAAAAATTAGAAAATGAAAGGAAGATGTTTGATGAAAACAATAAGAACCTAGAAAAGGAGATCAAAAAATGGGAAAACGGCGAAAAGGCGGAAGAGTTAGAAAAACAGATAGAAGTAAGAGATGATGAAACCAGGTATCTGACATACCTGTTGGACGAGGAACTTAACGTTTCGAGAGCATTGAGAGACGAAGTTCAGGAGCTTAGAGTTCAGATTCCTCGATACTATATCCCATTCGATTCCATCGCACTCCAGCTACAAGCATCAGTAGAAAGCGATGAAGGATATGTAGGCCAGGAAGAAACCTTTGTATAAAGATAAATGGAAAAGATAAAAAATATAAAAAATCGGGACCTATATCCCAAACAAAAAAAATTAATACTATGGTAAAAGTATCTACGGGACTGTAACCATGATTATATAAAATTACATATAAATGTATAAGTATAAGCCGCACTGTAGCGCAATTATTAATTATGTATATATTATAGAAAATGAATACGGAAAACTGACAACCCATCATAACATCTATAATCGAGCTGGAAGAGGGAGAAGTAGAAGAAGTAGAGAGGAAGAAAACTATTAAGGAAGAATTACAAGAGGAGAGACAAGAAAACGAAAAATTAGTAGAAAGATGGAGAGATAATCGAAAAATGATTAAAGTATTGAAAAAAGAATATACCTTGTTAGAAGAAGTAAAGAAAGAAGTAGAGGAAGAAAACGAATGGCTTCACGAACAAAGAAAGCGAGGAAGAAATTGGGAGAAGATCGCGGAAGAATTATGGCATGAAAGGGCCAGAAGAAAGGCAGACGAAGTGATTAGCGATTATTGGAAAACAGAGGCACGAAAACACCAAGAAAGCCTGAAAGAGTTACAACTCCAACTACACCAAAAACAAAAGGAATGTGAAATAATGAAACGAATGAACAACAAATACCAAGAAATAGACGACGGAGGAGACGAGGAAAGAGGAAATGACTTTCTACAAATAATGAACCATAAAAACCTAGAAAGAGCAACACAAGAAATAAAAGTGTTAAAAGGAAAAATAATAATCCTAAAACAACAGGTAGACGAAAGAGACAAACAGCTAGAAGTACTACCCGAATTGAGAAAACGAGTAATAAAAGCGGAAACTAAAGTGATGAGAGCATCTGAGAAAACCCGTAAAAAGAAAACCCGGCAATAATTAAAGATGAATAATCGATGTAAATAATTGTAAATAAAAATTCGTATAACAGTATGTGGCCCGGAGCAACCCTGGTGACAATAATGATGATAACAATAAACGGAATACCCATGTGGCAGTCAATCCCAACACACTGGAAGAATCCCGAAAAACAGCAAAGCCCATTAACCAAACTAAAAAACGAAAGAAAGCCCTACAACATCATCCAGAAACAATGCTGGAACAAAGCCGTCTGGCAAAAGCTGCAAATGCAACTCAGTCTGCAAACCCAAAGGATCGAACAACTCGAAATCTTCCTACAAGAACAAACCACCCAACAATCCCTGAAGGAAATCATCGTAAAGAAAGAAGCAAAAGAAGGTCAAGCCTTACTCTATGCTACAATCAGTGAAACCATCATCATCTGCGCGCTAGTCGTCTGGAAAGCGTATGACATCTATCGAACATGGAAAAGAAACCAGTCACTATTAGAAGTCACTAGTAGAAGCCACAAGAATACACTAACACACACAAGTAGGCGTCGCTATGACGACGATTTCAGCGCGTTTTGTAAAATCATTATATTTTAATTTGTAATGCATTTTTATATAATATGTTTTTTGAATATTGGCGAGGTATGGAAGTTAATATCGCCCCAATTAAAATGAATGACACCGAAAATAGAATTAGAGTTAATTAAACAGATTGAATAAGGCTAGGTTTAGAAAATTAAAGCTATAAATAAATTGCTAAAGAATTATTATAAAAAGCGACTAAATGAAATAAATATCGGTGAAAAATTAGAATTAGGAATCTGAGATGTTGAATTCATCGTTGTAATTTAATAATTTACAAATCTCCTTTTCAGCTAGCTTGATTTATTGCAACGCCGGGGCACTTATGTCACATCCGATTATTTAGCTAACCTAAACCCTGAAAAATTGAATAAAAGTTAGAGCGTTTTACAGCGAATAATAAAAAAAAAACAATGTGTAAAATCAGTGAGAATGACATAATAATGTAAGTTAGCGATGATATGATTAAAGGTAAACTTTCCACCCCGAAGATAAATTTAAAATTATCACCTGCGAATAAGATGATGTTTTCTTTTCCTTCGGACCACAACTGTTGTGAATGAATTAGTTCGAATGTTTGGGGTTGAATGGATCTCTTTGTCCTTGCTTTTCCTGTGCTGATAAAAATGCAGATGTCGCACGGCTCCAATGTTGCTGTAATAAGATCTCTTATCGTTCGTATGGCTCTTTCGGCTAAACCATTTGATTGGTGCTGATAAGGTGAGCTGAATTCCTGTTTGATTCCAAGTTTCTGTAGCTTCTGTCTTAGGAAATTCCCTTCGAAATTTCGGCCTCTATCTGTTAAAATGCTCTTCGGTTTTCCAAATCGATAGATCCAACTATTAAGTATTGTTTTGAAAATGGTCCCTTCGTCTTGCTTTGTGATTGCAATTAAAGAAATCAGTTTGCTAAAACGGTCCCCCATTACTACCATATATTTTTTTTGGCGTTTATTTCCATGTAAGCCACATCTATAACAATCTGTTCTAGGAATTCAGAGCTATATCTAGGAATAAATGTTACCTTGGTTCTTGTCTGATCGATCTTTCTCTTAGCGCAGATCTCGCAACATTGTAAACAGAGTTGGATTGTTTCTTGCATTTTCGGCCAATAAAATATCTTTTCCATATAATGAAATAATTTCTTAACTCCAATGTGACATAGTTCTTCATGTAGTGTTGTTGTTAACAGGCCTGCAAATGTTTCTGGGACTAACATTAAGATATTTTTGTTCTTTTCTACTGTTATTAATCCTCCATCAATTTGTGTATTTTTTACGTTAAAAGGAAAACAATTCTTTTCCTCCCGTGTACATCCATTTTCCAATGTCTCTCGCAGCTCTCGAAACCGAATGTTCCCATACTTTTTCCATAGCTTCTGTTCTTTGGATAGTATATATATATATCTAATCTTCGATTTTCCTTCCTTAGCTTCTTCATGTCTTGTTTGACACTGGGTGCAAACCATACTTTTTAATCTTGATAGTCCATCTGCATTTGAGTGTTCTTCGCCTTTCCGATATTTTAGTTCAAAATCATATTCCGACAGGTTAGCTAACCATGTTTGGAATTGCGGACTGATTGGCGTTTTTGTAGTGTTCATGAAAACCAATGCCTTGTGGTCGGTGCGAATTATGATTTTTTCCCGTACAGATATTCTCTAAAATGCATGACGTATTCATGTACGGCGAGCAGTTCTTTCCTGGTTACACAGTATCCCTTTTTATGTGATGACATATGTCTCGGTGATTTTGGCATAGTCTTTGATGAATCTTCTATAGTAGTTCGTTAATCCGAGAAACGATCTAAATTGTTTTGAACATTTTGGTACTTCTGCTTTCTCGATCTTTTCTACTTTCTTTCTGTTTGTCTGGATACCCTTCTCATAAAATGTGTTACCAAGGAAACACAATTCTGTTTTATTGAATTTGCATTTTTCTGGATTTATCTTCAGTCCTGCCATTTGAATTCTTCTGAATATTTCCCTTAATAGCTCATTGTGGTCTTTTTGACTTTTACTATATATCAAGATATTATCTAGATAGACTACTACTCCCATGAATATCATTCCTTCGAGCACTGTGTGCATCAGTCTCTTGAATGTCGGAGGAGCTGTTGCTAAGCCAAACGGTAGTCTATTGAAGCAAAATTGTTCTTCTCTTGTACTGAATGCAGTCATTTCTTGAATTTCTGGAGCCAACTCCACTTGATAATACGCCTGACCTAAATCGATTGACGAAAATACTTTTGCATTCGCGAGACAGTCTAGTAAGAATTTGGTGTTAGGCATAGGAAATGACTCTTTTTCTGTTATGGAATTTAATCCACGATAATCTACACACATCCTGATAGATCCATCTTTCTTCCCTACTATAACTAACGGGGCATTCCAAGGACTCTTGCAACATCGAATAACATTTGCTTTCATTAACTCTTTTATCAGTTCTTCAATCCTTTTCTTCATGTGCATTGGTTGACGTCGAGGATATTGCATTATTGGGCCTCCTGTTATCCGCATCTCATGTCGAACTAAGTTTGTAAATCCCAGATCGAATTTCGATGCCATAAAAATTCCGCCGTATTCCCTGATCATTCCTTCAATATCTTTATTATTCTCACCTGCCATCGCCACTAGTGCTTTATTTATTCTTTCTTCATCAGTGTAAATTTTGTTTATCAATGACGTTTCTATATTATTGATTTTCACTAACTTTACTCCAAACTCTTTCATTGTATCAATGCCCCCTATGAATTCGGGTTTGATCTCTTTTACCACTACTACTGTGATCATTTTGGTCTTCTGATTCCATGTGGCCGGTATAGTCATGTATCCCATTGCTTCTTCACCTCCAGTTGAAAAAACTCCGCACAATAATATCATACTACGTTTAAGTTCTGGTTTGCCTATTTTCTCCCACAAACTCTTGCTCATGATTGTTACTGATGCTCCAGAATCCCATAACATCTCTGTTTCGGCATTATTCAACATTATTTTACTCCAATTTCTTCCATCTTTCGTCTGGTACATCTCTTCTTCTGCCTCGTCTCTTCGTCGTTCATTTCTTCTTTCACAATTTATTGTCTTGACTCCACCGACGAAATGAAACCCATGGAGTCGCTGTTGTCTTCTCTCAGTATAGTATATTTTTCAGGGACATTGTATCTATCTTCCATGTCGCTGTGAGTAATTCTGAGATCCTGGCTGTTCTCGGTGTAATCTCTTCTTTCAGATTTTGAATCTTCTTCTATGACGCTATCCTTTGATATCGGTGTGGAACCTCTTTCCGTAACGAAAAACAATCTCGGAACCCGTGACCTTCCTTGCCACATATCAGGCATTTATTTCCCAGTGGACACTCATACCTTCTGTGTCCCTTTTCGCCACAGCAAAAACAATCACCTACCGTTAATTTTGGGACCGATGCTTGTGGTAGTCCTCTACTTTCGTTGTACAGCCTCCTTGCTATATTCTTCATGGATATTGTTGGCAGCTTCCTTTCTGAGCTATTCGGGATTCTCACATTTCTCAAGAATTGTTCTCTTGGAGATTGTTCTCGACGACCATGGTTATTTCCTTCATATTGTATTGGTCCGCGTAAAGGATGTTCGTCTCTTCTTGATCTGTGGTGACTAAATGGGTCTTCTGATAGTCTTCTTTGTGGTGATGTAGGCATGGGATTTTGGGTATTCTGTTGAATTCTCATCTGCCCTCCCTCCGTCACGCTAGCGTATGTTCTTTGACCGATTGCTTTAACAAATTCGGTTTTATGGTTTCCGTTTTTGTTACTTTCAAAAATTTTCGCCAATGATCTCGTTTCTTCAAATTTTGTTTCTGGTTTCGTCAATAGTATCTCCCTCAGTCTCGCATCGTGTGCTTTATTTGCGATGAGGTCTTGAACAAAATCTTCTTCTGATCGTCCTGAATTTACAACTTCAGCTAAAGCTTTTCTTAGCCGTATCTCAAAAGCTGCAAACCTTTCATCATCTTCCTGTTCCATAGCTGCAATTCTCTGATTTTGTCAGTTATTGATTTTGTAATTGTGAACCTTTTTTTGAACCACGCTTTGGCTTTTACATCTGTTGTTTCTGTTTCTCTGACGTTTCCCCACAATGTCTTTGCTTCTGCCACTAATAACACATCAAAAGTGATTGTCAATCGCTGTCCATTTGTCAGCAACCATTCTTCTATATCTCTGATCCATTCTTCGGCTTCTTTTAAACCTAGTCCATCATATCGTCTGATGTTCAGTGTGAGCATGTCTTGGCATGATTTCGGTAGGCATTCCATTAGCGATTTTGTCGATTTCGAAATGGCGTTGATATTTTGATTTTCGGCGTGGTCGCCATTTAAATCCGTCTTTAGATCCATCTTAAATTTCGCAGAAAAATCTTGAAACTAACAATATATATTTATTTAAAGAATTTATAAATAACAAGTTTTATTTAATTCACAAAAACCGCAAATTCCCAATTATTAAAACAACAAGATATCTAACTTTGAGGACTCGCTATTGTAGATTCTCAACTTACTGGTTCTTATATAACTGTAAATAATTGTTTCTTTATTGCTTTTATATTTACAAAATATTTTATTTCATTTATACATTTCTTATCTATTTGTTAAAATATTGCAAATTCATTATTTATTTATTTAATTTCCAAAAGTATTGCTTTAAATATTAACTATTTTTTTCTTTTCCAAAATTTCCGAATTTATACTAAAATTTTTTATGTTCATTACGATAATTACAAATAAATAAGACCTCAATAAAATAAATTATTTATAAGTTTTTTATGAGAATATATGTATGTGACATACATATTTAAAGAACTATATGTGTGTGTCTTACTTATTTATTTTTTCTAACTTTATATTGACTGTCCTGTGGGAGATATAAGTTTTTATGAAGATGTATGTATATGTGACCTACATAAATACTTTAAAAAAATTCATGAAAATCATTGAAAATGAAAAATTTCGTTAAAAACCTAAAAGATCGTAAAAATTAAAAAGTTTTTTCGGTTGACCTACATAAAATTATTAAGTAAAATTTCATTTAGCCTAATATATTCAAAATTTTCAGCAACCAATAAGGATTGAGTATCAATTGATTAATCAAAAATAAGATAAAACGTATTACGTTGTACTCCCTCTGTCCAAAAATGATAGTCCAGTTGCAAATTACGATTTAAAGTCAAACTGAACTATCATTTTTGGACAGAGGGAGTAATATTTTAATATATAAAATGAATTTTAAAACGCGTTTCAACATCCTATTTTTATAACATAATAACTATAATCCGAATTTTAAAATGTTATTAGGTGTTTTTTCATAAATATTCTTTGGTGTATTCCACAGTCAAAAATTTCTTCAGACTTCCGCCTACAGTATATAGTAGTTTAAATTTCATATTTTACTTTCAAAATTTTGATAATACTTGATTAATTTTTTGTGTTAAAGTTCATTAATCAAATAAATATAAAGATTGTAATATTCAGCTGATAAAGATGTCGAAACAAAAACAAATCAAACTTTTATTTATAATTTTTATATAACTTTTACTCAGTGAAATCTTTAATTTGATGAAAGAGAAATACTTTTTATCAATTACTTACGATACAATGAAGCAAAGAAGATTGTAAGCTTTATTATTTAATATATATCTTGATTGATTGATTAGTTCGAGAATTTATGAGGATCCAGATTCGCCTGAATATTTTGATAAATACGTATGGAACAATTATCTAATAGACAAAGCTATTGCTCTAGAAAATAATATAAGTATAGATTCTTTTATTTATAATATGTTGAAAAAATGTTTAGGAATTATTGATTGTGAATATTTTTCATTTGAACAAATCGTTCAAATTTTGGTGAAAAAAATTGTTATCAAACTGTTGTGATTTTTTTTTGTATTATCTTGATAAGAATCTTTTATTTGGATGTTTTCAGAGAAAAATCTAATGCTCACTAGTTCTGGATTTAATTTGGTAATATATTTGGTAAAATAAAAAACTATGTGAATGATATAATTAAATATATTTATTTTCTCAGTGGATTAAATGTATAAACCCTTTATATGCGAAATCTCAAGGTTTCAAATCATATATTTTTTTTTCAATATTTAAGAAGCCGTTAAAATTTGAAGTTTTAGCGCTGTAAACACAACTTCGATGTGTTTGTGTATGTGTGTGTGACACCAAAACTTAATAAAACGCATTATCATCCAGTATATTAGCCGAGTTTCTGCTCGATTGAATGATTGGGAGTGAGTTAATTAATTTTCGCTAGATCTGCGTGTCACATTAATTCAAGTTAATATAAATGAGTTAAAAACAAATATTTAAAGAATATGTTTTAGTACAGGAGTGGCCAACCGGCGGCCCGCGGGCCTTTTGCGGCCCACGGGTCATCAATTGGCGGCCCGCATGCTTTAATATTTTGAAAATATAATAAAAAATTTTTAAAATACGATATAATACAAAAAATGTAATAATGGGCCGCCGGTAAATATTGAACAAAATTTATTGTTTATTTCATATTTTTATCTATTTTAACCAATTAGTTTTGTATGCTACATTTTGAAAATTTGCCCGATTCATTATGCTTTATAATCAGGGCTATCAAGTATAAATAGTGCCAGTTTATCCTGTACCTAAGAAGCATAATTTATTTAACATGCACGCAAATGCTTTATTGTTTTTTTAGCGGTTGTCTCAGACCCCACTACGGGCTATTACTGCGCTTCTCCTGTTCCTTAGTTGGAATTAGCACAGAAGCATTAGTTAAAAATTTACGCCTTTCAAACCTGCGGCCCGCTGCATTATTCAAAAATATTGTAATGGCCCTTTTACCAAAAAGGTTGGCCACCCCTGTTTTAGTACGATTTGGAACAAAAAGAAAAAATACTTTGGGAATATATCATTGACAAATCAGATCTAGTATTTTCTTTCAGTTATAATTTAGAAAATATTTTTGGTTATTTGCGAGAATAAAAAAGTGCTGACAATTTCCGACGTAAAAATGGAGGAGAAACTAACATGAAAAAACAACAACTAAAACTCATTGTATTTATGAGGAGACCTTAATAGCAATAGAGTGAGTGACCTTTAATAATATGTTGGGTTATTATTTTGCAAGTCACTTCTCGTGTTTTTATTTATTCAAATAAATCGAAACCCAACGCAAAATAACATTATTAAATCTCAATCAAAATTAAAATTCGCCACTAGATTTGCACCTTTATCTGCAATAAATGTTACTCTCGAAGGTAAACAACCCACTACAAGAGTTAAAATTTGCTTTTAATTACTAGATTTTTTCTTCTAATCGCTGATTGATTGATTCACTAAATTTCTCTTGTTTCTTTGGAAAATTGGCGGCTTGTCGGTTTTTGAGCTCTCTTTATACTTTTTCTGAGAGGGCAATTATTTACAGAATTTAGGATTATTGCAAATAATTAGCTTTCTGGAATCTTGTGTAAATATTTTGCGGGTTGTTAAATCATTTTAATTTGTTTGCCCAGGATTGGCTTCAGGGTGAGTTTGCTTTCCAATCTAATCAGTTGGGTCTTAATGTGCTTCAGATTAACTTGGACTTCCCATTATGGATTACTTATTTTTTATTTATTTGTTTTTTCATTATAACTTTCCCCATGAATCCCTTATTAAATTTTCATTATAATTTCTGGATCAGTCTTTCAATTAGTCGTTTAACCTTACCCGTTTCCCCGGTTCAATATTGATTTAAACTTGTAAAAAAGAGCCAAATATTTCATTTACAATAAAACAGTGGAATATGAATGGCATGAATAAGAACAAATCTACAGAAAGATTTAGTAAATATTTGTTCTGTAAGTCTGTGTTAAACAGTATTTATAATTTCTTCGAATTAACATTTAAATGAAAAGAATCAAAAGGGGATCAACCAGGACATTAGAGCTTTTTAAGAGTTCAAGTCGGGGAACCAGAGAACTCGATTTCTAAATGATTGAAAATCCTGATTTATGAGAGTGCCTTTTGGAATTGTAAAATGAAATTGAGACAAGATAAAATAGAAATGTGAATATAATGGATAAAAAGGAGAAATGTTAAAAATAGTAAAATAAAATAATCTTTGTTAAAAAGTACATAATTAAGTAAGAGACCAAAATGTGGGTTTACAGAAAACCAATAAATAAACCAATTTAAAAATATTGGAATTGGTTTAAACATAAATATTCATGTTGAATATCAGGAATAGCGGTAATAAAAGGAAATGAATGGTAGGTTGCGAAAAGCACAAAAAAACGAAAATGATTGAAATTACTAATTAATTAGTGAAGTATATCAAATAAAAATATGAAAAAGGATTAATCGGTTAATTAGGTTGATTAATTAGGGGATTTGTCATAGTTGTCAGAAGTCGACAAGCTATGGTTAGTCAATGGCGGTTGCGAAACTCTGACAAAAAACTCCGGTAAATGTATATTTGTCTACAGTGTGTAAGTGATTCAGAGCTTTGTGGATCAGTGACGTAAGTTGAAAATCTGCTTCGTCCCTTATAAAAGAACTCGATTCTCATAAATAAATTGGTTTATGGAGATTACATTGGTTGAGCCGGTATTCTTATTTCGGCACAAGCTATCGTGGTAGTCAAACACAGTGGGGATGGAAAAGGTTCTAAAGCCTAACAATGGGGATGGGAATATCTGCTAGTGACTAAAATTAAATAGATGAACGATCTATCATTCGTCCTACTGCTGCTACTTGAGGGCCAGGTTTTTGTTGTCTATGATCAATTATAGGAGAAAAAAGTATCCACAGATTCTGTTGAGAAGGATCTAATGAACGCATTCTCTATGAATCTTTTCCAGGCATTCGAGGTCCTGGAATAATGAGTCAGTGGCGTGTATTTTGCTGACATTCAACGATTACACAAGCCAGCGGTCATTTTCGAGAATAAACTAATAAAGAAAGCGTTTATTGTTGGATTACCTTCTAATGTTTCCCGGCAGGTGAGGGCCTCAAACTAAGATATCTTATCTCGAGCTGTATCAAGTCGTAAGAATGGCTTGGTGTTAATGGAGGATAGTTCAGAAGTCACTAGATTAGTAGTAGTCGCGGGAAGCCAGGTCACCTTCGCAAGGAATATACAATTTGCGGAAACGTAAGATGCTGGGGCTGCAATAATTTATTTTGACACACGTCAAAACAAAACTCAAATTGGTTCTCGGGAAAAGTTACGAGAGAAGTGTCCCACTAAAATTCGGAGTGGTGCGAGTCTTTGTAGAAGATGGAAAGCTTTGCATTAGATTCTTCGATACCAAGTGTTCTAAAACAATAGATTCCAGAAGATTCGCTAAAAATATGATAAGTCTCTTTGGCGGTGTTGCTTTTATAAACGACAGGGTTCAATTTGATATCTGCTCGGTTGTGATAACTGTGTCATTGGATAAAATTTTGTTAGAAGAGGATGATTACCAAGATTTATTTGAGGAAAAGCGCTGAACCATAGCTTGCTTGGCGTTTGAAAGAGAAGCCTATCGTTTTAAAAAATCGCAGATAGACTGATATTAGAATTGTGGCTTATTCCAGCAATTTCGGATCACAATTGTGGTATCCTCCTTGCCGTTGAGAAAGAAAACAAAGGCAATGTTCGACCAGTTTCTGACTTTCTTGAGTCGAGTCTTGGAATCTCTAGCCATACGAGTAACAGTGAAATTTATGGTGATAGCCTCAAGAAATGGCGGGAAATGGAAAACGGGTTAGCAGCGCTAAGCCTTAAAAACGCATATCTTCAGATTTATTTGCACGGAGTTATGAACCACCAGGCGGATTTTCGGCTCAACAGTGCCATCCGTTTTAAGGCAAGTCTCCAGTCTAAATCCGATAATGGCCTCCACGATGAACCACTATACTATTCTCTGTGGTCTATAAGAAATGCTGTTCGAGCTCCTGTACCCGACAAGAAAAGGGGTAAGGGTTAGGGTTATCGATGTGAGCCATTTCAATGGGATATCTTTTTTAATAATGGCAAATTGCTGATTAAGCCGGTTCGCCACTTGGAGAAAGCTGTCAAATGAAGATTTTTGAAGCATATCAAGGAATTCAGAGTATATTGAATATAGACTGAAAATTTTAATATTTATTAATTAATAAATATGATAAGTCAAAATTCTATGGACAATTACTTATAAACCAAACAACTTTGACCAAAACATTTTAATTTTTTTTTATAATGAAGTAATACGTGAATTATTTTGAATTTAATAGTAAGAGTAAAACGAAATTTCTTTATATTAACGCTTTGAAATATAAGTGAATTATGTGTGAGAATGAGAAATTACGTGTGGGAGTGAGTCAGAAAAATAGCATGTAACACACAGCACTAAGTAAAGTTAAAATCAAAAATACCAAAACATCAATTAAACAAAGTATAATAAGAAAAACAAACAACAAATTCACCGACATTAAAATAAAATTTTTGAGTAAATTGTTTATTGTAGCCCAATTGTGAAAGAATAAATTAAATTTCCTAAGCGTGTCATATCAAGAGATAAGAACAAAGATTGAGAAGGTAAAGAAGGTTTATTATGATTGTGTCAAAAAAGGTAAATATGATGTCATTAATGTACGCTTTGATATAACCAAAGTGGACGGTGAATGGCTTTCCGCTGAAGACTAACGGCTATACTATATTCAATTTCAAAGCAAAAGAGAAGTGGAATATTCATTGAGGAATTCTGCAAGTAAAAATACTGTTCACCTTTCAATATCGACATAAACCATTTCATCGTCTGACCAGCAAAAACCAGTTTTGCTGAGTCCGAATATGAATCAAAATGATTGTTACTGACATAATATCAGTCAACACCAGGAGGTTGAACGGAGTTGTTGTCAAAGTACAAGACAAGTTTGCAAAGAAGGCTATTTCCGAACTACAGTTTATCGGCTGTTAGAATCGCATTCTAAATAGAATACTTTGTTTAGAGATGGACGAGGAAGTTGAAGGAAACACCACATCACTAAATATCAAGTATCATTTCGTACGCAATCTGATACAGAATTATGAAATGTTGAAAGCATGATTTGTCAATGGCATTGAAGATATCTTCAAGAAATATGGTATCATGGATGACATAAGATTCCTGTACCATCTGACATATGCACATCACTTTTTCGAGGAAAATAAATACTTTCCGTTAGTCAAGTTTCAAACAATTCCTAACATCAGTAATTCCCGATAGAATCCAAAGCAAGACAGTTTGCAGATTTATATCCTTTGATTGTACGACGCGCATGGTTTTGCGAACTTGTCAAACAAACTGATATTTTACAAGAAAGTGCTATCCTTGAAAAATCAGTAGATTCAAGAAAAATCCACTCTCCAAATTCTCAGAAGCAACCAGTGTACAGAATGTAATTCATTAATCGTCTGCAGTATGAAGAAAAAAGAAAACTGCAGCCTTGATTTATATTCCATGATACATGTTACACTATTATGTAATAAACATTTGCAAATAACAGGTTCCCAGCCAAAAACCTTTTTTTTATTTGGAGGTGACCTCTTTGTAAAAAAAATCAAAATAAATTCCCATTTCATTGTTTTCAGACAATAATTCATCGGTTCATGACACAAAAAGAGGGAGTTACAAGAAATTCAAAACCATATTAAATATGCTGTATGTGTTTGTACTGCTCATAACTTAATTATTTTTGAATTTTCTTTATCAGAGTGATTCTATAATTTTGTGTTCTCAATAAATATTTGACACAAAAGTGTCCCTTTAATTAAGGCATTTAAACAAAATCCACACTTCCAAAACAATTAAAAATTTTATTTAAGCTTTGCTGTCCATTAATTTAGTCCTTTTTTACAAGGTTCACCTAATTTCTTTTTTATTTTTAATATTTTACCCAGAATTATTGAAAAAACTTCTGGAACATATTGGAGATTTTAACTTTACTTTCCATCCTCCCAATTTCACGTAGAATGGATCACCTTTAAAATAGAATGCTACAGAAAATCATCAAATTAAATTCATAAACATCATTTTGATTATGTTAAAATGGAAAATATTCTATGAAAAATATTTAATTTTCTAGAAAGTAATTTTTTTATACGACAGGAAATTTCTGATTGATGTTTCCACAAAAACAATTTGACAGAAAAGATAACAAGAAAAATAATTGAGATTATTAGTAATGAAAAGCGAAGCAAAAGAACGTAAATCCAAACAGCTGAATTCTAAGAAAAATATCATTGGCATAGACTAATTAATTCAACGTGCTCCATCAATAAGTTTGCTCAGCCAACTGTAAAAGAAATTATTGAATACAGAAAAATCAGAATGAAAAACTAATCTTTCAGAAAATATTTTTTTCCCGTAACGAAATTCATCCAAGTAACAAAAAACTAGAGAAAATATTCGGTTTGGATTTTTAAGATTTATTCACACGTTTTTTGTGCATTTTCTCCAGTAATGAAATATTTTCTTGGGTTCAATTTATTCGCTTTCTATTTCCATTTTGTTGTTGGTGGTTTTCGAATTTCTCTTTTCATCCACATACAATGAAAACCCCACAACAAAGTCATTTTTACCTTTGCTTTCTCTTATTTCTCATAATATTTCAATCATTTTATTGGCCTGCCTGAGTTTGCCTGTGGGGTGAAATTGCATTTCTGTGTGTTGTTGTTTTAATAAATATCAAATTGTTTTTTTTCTTCACTTTGAAATATTGCTTACAGTTTTGAGCATAATTTTCATTCTGCATTTTTCTTTTGGAAATCCAAATTGCATTTACGGGGAAATAATATTTTCCTAAATTTTTACTATTGAAAAGAAATTATTAATTTAAAATTTTATATATAAAATATGAAAAATAAAAACATTACTTTAGAAATTTGGTCAGTTAATGTTAATTTAAATAATAATAATTTTTAATTACTTTTTAACATTAATTTAATATGATAATTACAATTAATTTCAACTATAAACCCGCTATAACTTAAAAGATGTTGGGCAGGAGATGTGAAAAAATGCAACAAAAATTGCTTTGTATATATAATGTTTTTATAAATTTTTAAAGATAAATAATTATTATACAATTCAATTTTTGTTTATTTTTAAAAAAATAATTTCATGTTTTCTGAAAACATTTTATATTGTTCTCTATTGTTTCACTTTAAATTTTTAATATTTGTGACTAATATTCTAGAATTATTGGCTTTTTTAAAAATTGATAAGTGCTAGTTATCTACCTTTACTCAGTGGTTCTTCTAGCAGCTTTTGTCTTCTTAAATTATAAATTTTCACTTCGATTTTCTATGGTTTTGATTGATCTCGCCTAAATTTCAAATTGTTAAAATTAGAAAAATTATCAAAAAATTATTTTAATAATAGATATAATAAGCTTTGTTGCAAGTTTTAAGTTTATTAAAAACCAAAAATCAGAATTTTTAACTATGAAATAGAACTTTTTTTGTTTTTAAAAAACTTATTATATAATTTATTTTATTGTGATTAAAAAGAAAAAATAAAAAAATTTTAAAACAATTTTCATTTAATTTCTTTATTAGGTTCAGGACTTCTGGTTTTAGATGAGTCCATAATTATTTAAGTCGTTTAATTCCAATAAAACATTTATTAAAACTACAATAATATTTAAATTAATTATTAGTTTGTTTGACAAGTTTCTACAAGTATAATTATTGTAAAAGTAAGGATCAAAATCAAACCATATTTGCAAAAAACGCCGTACTGTCGCAGGTGCAATCGCACTGGGCCCCTAAATATTAAATACATTAGAAAAACTTCTCCTATAGCAAAAAAATATCACGAAGTGAAAGAAAAAAAACAAAGAAAGCCATTACCGTTCCTCATTGTGAACAATCGTTTTCAAAACTAAAATTATTTGAAAATTATCTACGGTCTACAATGTCATAGGAATGACTTTCTGGATTAACAATACTGTCAATTGAAAATGCAAAAGCCAGAATAATTGATTACAAAGATATAATTGATGAATTTGCCAGCAAAAGAACTAAAAAATTGCTTTATAATTTCATTGTATTATTTTTTTAATTAAAATCAATAAAAATGAGTGCAATAAAATTTAAAAAATTGTGTTAGTGTTTGCACAGGGCCCCCAAAAGTTACAGCACAGCGCTGTATGCAAATAACATAATAATGATTTAATATAAGTTATAAATGTGGAGAACTACTTCCCAATGTGTTGTTTTCCAATAGTCCACTCAATAGAAATATATGTTATTGAAGTACAAAAATGTTTTGCTTATTCATGGTCGTAATTGTACATATTTTACTTTTAATTACAAACATTTACTGGAACATTATTTTTATGAAGAACATGCAAATATTCCACTCCAATATCATGTTTCGGAGTTCAAAGGTTTACAAAAAAAGTCCTGGAAAAATAAAGTTGAGAATTATAGTGAAGCAATATTTATTCTGTTCTTATAAAGGCAGCGATCTTCCTCATTACTACTTAGGTGGACACAATGTGTTGATGGGACCCAGGCAACTTCTCAAATTAGTTCTCTATTCTATTCTCAATATTCTATCCAAAACTAAGCCTCTCCTACTGTCTTCCCCTGTAAAAACCCTTAGGTGTTCTATTTGAAAGGAACGAAAAAAACCAAAACTTTGAAAATGAAAAATAAAATCTCAAATAAGCCCCTGTTCGACTAAATCCCGGTTTGTTTAATGTAATTTATGATTTAGTATATACATTACCGATTTTGAAAAAAAGTGTTATCAACAAATCTTTGAAAAGTGCGCCACCTACATTTAAAATTGTTTACTCACTGAACTGAATTTTTATAAAATGAGATTAATTTACTCAAATAAAATTCCTTAAGTGTTTTATTCAAATAACCTCCCAGTAGGGGTATTATTCATTTATACTCCATAGGATTTTTTACTGAGGAAGACGGCAGTTGTTTTCTGAAAATAATAATATGGAAATGTTTGAACCAATTCAACCTCGCCTATCTGCAAATATTTAATGACTAAATTTTATTTACTATACAATTTCGACAAAAGAACTATACAAAAATTTGAATTCTAGCGACTCTTATTTCATTTTTTTCAAATATTTCTAAAGAAGATTTTAACTTTAGATTTATGCATTTGTGGTTTATGTCTTAGTTTTAATTGTTTTTATGAGAACTTCTCATGGACTTTGTTCGACTATAATATCACAAATGCATTTTTTTTCAATGAAAAATAGAAAATTTATCCTGTGGGTTTTCCACAAATCATCGTGGTTTTGAATTTTCTTTGGAAAATTAATTCAATTTAATATTTTTATCCCAATGTTTAGGGTTGTCAGTGAAATGCGAAATTATGAATAAATAATCTAACTAATCGTTAATTGATCTGGTACTACAACAACGAATTCAAGACATTATAAACCTTTATTAATTAACACAAATGATTATAGAATTACAACGACACCAAATATTCCACACCAAGACCAATTGCTGTCGAGTGCTTATTACAACACTTTGTAAGGAATAGCACTTTTAATAACAATTACAGGAACACCACTGTCACCAATCTAACGTTTTCTCTAACAATTTCGTAATTCAATTCGTCTTCGTTTATGTAATTCGTTTTAATGCTGTTTTCTGGTTTTTCTGTTTCTTTTTAAAATTGTCTCCTAATCTAATAGCACTTACAGATAATTATTTAACTTTTGATTTAATCCTCTAGTATATTCTTTTGGATCATCCAGTTCTTCAATTATCTCTGAAATCTGTTGATATATACAATTTTAAGAGTTCTCATTTTTCAATTTCCCGGTGATTCATTTGTTATCTAGGACAAGCTATCAAGATATGGCAATTTCATTTTCCAATTTGGTTTTCTCTTTTAAACTGTATTTATTAATTAAGGCAATGAAAAGCATTTTTGTTTTTAAAGCTATTTTTGTTTGGAAAAGAAATTGTGCGATTTTATTATTGCATCAGATAATATCAGATAAAGTTGAAAAACAGAATGATGTTTAAAAGAGAATATCATCATGATAGAACTAGCACAATGTCTGAACATCTCCAAAGGTATGTTGTATAACATGATAATTGAAATGGGCATAAAGAAACAGTACTTATTATTTTTGCAATGATTTTTACTGGTAAGTAAGATTACATTTATAACCAGGAAAAGTCATATCTGATGCAGCATTAAAAGTAGCACCAAAAATAGGCAATAGAAAGTGTTCTCACCTCACCTTGAAGAAATCTCACAAAAATTGCATTGGATGATTCGTGAGGCATATTTTATGAAATTGACCGAAGCCAATTGCCAAGGTCATAAACTGAGACTGTCCCAATCAATATATACCAAATGGAAGATGCCAAAAAGCCTGAAAGATCATGAATAGCGCTTCATGATTAAGG
Source organism: Schmidtea polychroa (assembly GCA_959609185.1). Taxonomy (NCBI): domain Eukaryota; kingdom Metazoa; phylum Platyhelminthes; order Tricladida; family Dugesiidae; genus Schmidtea; species Schmidtea polychroa. The sequence continues at coordinate 480 of CAUHTR010007371.1, read as the reverse complement.
TTCAAGCAAATATGCTACACTTTAATATGAAGCAGTTAAACCAAGGCGGTAGAATAGCAAGTACAAAATGCCGGAACTGTGACAACTCTCACGAATTATTCATCTACGTGCTTGAGATGTGCGTAAGAGGGACAATGATGAGGACCAATAAACAATGAAGTGTAAAAACCCTTGGAGGATTTATTAAGAAGCAAAAAATGAACTTCGAAATTGAATCAAAATCAAAAGACCCAAAGGAAATGTTGAAGCCTGGCATAGTCCGTCGAATGAAAGAGAAGATCATGACAATCGACAACAAATGCCCAGTCAATGACATAACAAATATCGAAGTCGCAAGACAAAAAACCAGAACAAATATAGAAAACTGGCTCAATACATCCATGAGGAGACCAGAATCCATTCCACAGTGGACACATTAGTAGATGGATTGGGGCTCTCTGGATCACATATACCCCCTACCACCCCCCCCGGACAATATTN
>CAUHTR010007370.1:33836-70017 GCA_959609185.1 Schmidtea polychroa | reverse complement strand
GTCGCCCGCAAGACTTGAAAGTTTTGCCACCCCTGCTGTACATGATCCCGCTTTTATTTGTCTTTTCTCTTCACTTATTAACCTAAATTTCATTTTAATTTACAGACCTCAACATTTTATTTCTTTTAATTAATACTAAAAGACATTGTTTTTTACCCAAAAAATTTATAGATGTTTGACATGTATTTTTAAACAGTTTGTAAATAAAATTGACCTGTATTGAATATTAATACCTCAAAAAAGGATATGCATAAGTTATATTTTGGATAAAAGAAAATAAGAAAGAAAAATTTTATTTTTAAAAATGAATTAATTTATCTATTTTACTAAAGGTTTTCTGATTATAATTTGATTTATATTACTTTTTTTATAATTTATGGCAGTCATTTGTTTTGTTTGGATAATTAAAATTATTTATTCAATACTATGAGGAAATTAACATCTTTAACAGAAATAGATTAACTCGACTCATAAATATTAATTAATTTCTATTAAAATATTCGTCAATTAAATTGATTCTAAATAAATAACCAAATTGAAGTTTTAGATTTTGTTTATTTAAATCTTTTTTACTTAATATTTCTGTTTACAAATAAAATTATAATAATCACCAATGCATGAACGAACTCAAATTTGTTCATTTATATATGTCATTTTGTGATGATTACATTCATTGGGCTTCTTTTTTATTTCAACGTACGGTTAATTAGTGATTCAAAAGAAAATTAACGTTTGAACAAGATGTAAGAAAACTTTGATAAAATTGTAAATATTAGAGACAGTAGCGCAGTTAAAACTTAAGCACGTACGTACTTAGTACCCATAATATGGGTAATTCAAAAGTCTCAGAAATATTTAAAATTTATTTATCCTCCAATCACTTTACATAAACATTTCCTTAATTTAAAAAATATAAAATATAATTTTTTTTAATAATAATAAGTGTTAAAATTCAGAATTCTAAAAAATTAGCTCAGTATGCAACTGTCCTTTGCACATAAATGCTCCTTTTGCACATTTATTCTATTGTTTCACTTTTAAATTATATATCCTATGTTTTTTGTTGCATATAAAAACACCGATGAAAAGAAGAAACAAAACAAGAAAAATGTGCAAGCAACAAAAATGTCATTTTTTATCATTAAAGAATGAAATATTTAAAGATCTTTTAATTAGCTTTCTTATTAAAAAAATAAAATTTAATAAAACCTATCTAAGATTAGCTGAAAAAGGTCATAATAAAATAGAACAGACAAAACGTTCTACACAAAGTTTAAGCACGAATAATATAGCATATATTCACAACAAATAAGAACGACATAGCAAGCACATATTTTCAAATTTCTTGAAATATTATCGGTCAAGTTATTGAACTGAAAGAATAAATTGTTATTTGGTAATTTTTGATATTGAATAAATATTTTAAACAGATTTGTTGTCAGTTATTTATATAGGAACCACTAGTGAAGGTTGAGCAATCAAAATAATATTGAGTCCTCAACATAAATATTTTTAACTTATAGATACATTTCAGGGGATTTTATAGTTTTTTCTATTATTGGTTAAATATTCATTGTGGTTTAGCAAATGTGATCAACTAAATGTAATAAAAATGTTATGATTAAGTTGTTTTAATATCATCGTCCTAAAATCAAAAGAATGTTACCTTTTGCAAATTATGTCTCTTTATATTTAAATTCTAAATGGTAATAACTCTTCATTACTTATGTATTTCTAATAAACAAATACAGAAATGAATACCGAAAAGTATTTTAAAGTTATCAAAACTATCAATTACTTGAATAGTGAAATTAGAAAAAATATTTTTCATTATATTTTAACTTTATTTTTAAATCACTCCTGTAAATACAAAAGCTGCTTAATCTTGCTTGTAAATCAGACATTAAATAACTATTACGAATTAATACAATAAATCAAAAATTGGTTTTTGGTCAGTGAATTGTAAACAAAATAAATTTATAAATATAATTTGTTTAAAATAGTAAAGATTTCGGAATTTATGTTTTCATAAAACTGTCATCAGGAACATATTTTATAATTGATTTTCAAATATTTGTTATTATAAATGAAATTAATTATATATATGTAATATTTTATTTGATTTATTTTTAATTTAATTAATTTATTGTTTAATATATAATTTTCTGAAGTTTTAGAATGCATAAATTTAAATTATTTCATTATTCTACGAATATTTTTATTAATTTAATTATTAACTAGTTTATATTTGTTATGGAGGAATTTTTATTTTTCCTTATAGAAATTTAGAAGGTAAATAATTTCGCATTTGATTTTGCCGGAAGTGTTTATCCCGGAATATGTCTTCTTTGATTTAGTTTAACTTAAGCAGAATCTGCAAACTAAATAGGGCAAGATATAGATAAATCATCAGTCCATTAAATATAAATTTTAAATATTATAAAATATTATATATTTGAAAAAGACTACGCAAATCACATCAGAATATCTTTTTAAATTTCAATTAATTAATATTTACATGAAAAATGTTTGTTTGCAAAATTTAATATAAAAATTGAAAGAGGTTGTTTTTAGCAAACACATTCATTCTAACATCCAACATATAATAATTACTTAGTAATATTGGGTATATAGTGAAGTTCCAAATAAGTCATAAATTGAATCCTCATACAATATATTTTTATCATAACAGTTTTCAAAGATGGCATCAGTTCACCACTGATCAGCTTGGAACCAATATTTAGGATTGATTTTCTTGGTTCTGCAAATGATCATATTGAACAAGAAATATAATTGGAAGTCGATAGTTAAATATTGAAAATGGAATTGTTTGATAAATCATTAAGCACAAAACTTTCAGCCTCTTGCATTTTATGTTTTTATATATATATATATATATTATAAGAACTTTTTTTTACCAATTTCACTACTGATTTATTTTCATTGAATTTATTAAAAAGAGCTTGAAGACTATAAATCAGTAATGTATCGATGTTTTTTCACTTGAAAATGGCAGTGCCGAAAATTCGTGAGTACCAAAAAACATCGATATATTACTGATTCAATGATGCTGAAAATTATATTTAAAAGTAATATATATTAAATATATTAAAAAGTAATATAATTGAAAAATTTACCAAATATCCAAAAAATAAGAGCAACTTGAATTGGTGAAATAATTCGTGTATTCGTCCGGAAATCATATTTAAAGATTGTATTTGCTTTTTCAGTCCATGTGTCCGTGTCTGATGTTTGGAATTCGATATCAAGTCGAAATGTGGCCACTGTGATCATGAATAAAAACAAAAAATAAGAATACATTTGTCCAACGAATTTGATGACGGGACATTGTAAAAACAATCCAACCTAGTCAATTAAATTTAATGTAGTTATAAAATTAAAATATTAATATAAGTTAGAAAATATCTAAAAAATTATTTCTGTTAATATTGTTAATATTGTTTTAATACTCTATATATATCACAGCCTCAATGTACAAGTACAGCATGCATGACAAAGATTTTTCTTAGAAACATATTGTCGTCATTCTCATACATCCATATATACTGTGTAAGGACCTTCCAACTTTGTATTGTGGACTAAATGCAAAAGGAGCATATGCATTGATGTTCCTTTTTCTAAACTGNTACTAATACAAATGAATGTGAAAAATTGTAGTAATGCTAAAGTATATTCATAAATATATACTTAAAACATCGGGAAGTTCAAAGTTTTATTTTAGAATAGAATTTTATGACTATACCAGTTATTCATAAATGATAATTGCAACTAATCCGCTTTGTTTTGGAGGATTGACCAGTTTGCACCATCTGGTTTCCATTTGTTGTGGTGATAACAATGGAACCTAAAAATTTAATTTAATTTGGTTTCCACTAATGATGATTGCTGTCGTTTATATTTATGTTGAAAATTTAATGAATTTTGTGAAAATTGTTTAAATATTGACTTTGGAAGAATTGTTTAAATATTCGTGATTTCGGTGAATAAACTAAATTTAACTTCGTGATTATAATAAAAGTTATTTGTTTTCAAAATTTATTGAATTAGTTTCGATATTTCATGATTTCTTTGGATATGAAAATTATAAAAGTAGAATTATTCACAGTATCAAAAATGTTTATTTACACGGTGAAAGTATTTCAATGATGATTATTGGTAAAAGAGGTTGTGAGAAAACTCTTTTAATTAAAGGTTTGTTAAAAGATTTGAATAATGATGAAAAGTTTCGTGCTAACATCTATCAATTTAATTTAAATGGACCTTTACAAACGGATGATAAATGCGTTCTTAAATCTATTGCATTTCAATTGAAATGTCATTTGATAGAGAATGAAGAAGAGGAATTTACATCAGATAATTTCAGCGAAAGTTTCGAATATAAATTATTATTTCTAACATCTCGTAACCGTGACAGCATTCGTCTCTTATTTCTCATTGAAGAATTCTCTCCACCTAAATGTTATGAAGAACTTTAAGAAAGTTCAAAATCTCAACTCCATAAATCGATATATCTATGCGATGAATCTATATTCAAAATTTCAAAATATGTAAATGTAGAACAGACATCAACAATTGCAAGATATATTAACGGAAACCGCCCAAAACTCGTGTCTAAAAACGATGGACCTAAACTCATTCCTAAATTGAATCACACAAAAATATAGTTTCTATCTTTCAATGCTTCATGTTCGAATGAAAAATTCTCATAAGATTTAACTAAATTACTGACGATTTATGATCCCGCTGGATATTTCAAATATTCACTGATTGGCTATTTCGTTACATTATCTTCACATAATCTTGAAGTTGAATGGAAATATAATCTATTAATAATCGCCGATGATAATGACGAACAAGAATTGCCAATGATACAAGGATTCTTGACAAATTCCCAAGAAAGACCAACATGTTACAGAAAAAAAGGGATCTAATGAACGAATAGGACGATATCAACGTCATGCTTTAAATGAGTTCAATTTACTTAGTTATATCTGTTCAAATAACTTATATTGAAAATGTATAATTTTCAAATGGTTATAAATATTTTCATCATAATTATTTTCATCTATTATTATTATTATTTTCATATTAATTAAAATATTAATTAATAATAATTCATAAAGAATAAATATCTAAAAAATTATTTTAACAGTTAATAATGGCTTACAGTCAGTTTTTATATAAATTCTAGACAAAACAAGATTGAATTCTATCAAAACATTTAATTAATGCAAAAAAATTATTTTAATATTTTTGACTGGTAAGCGTTTTATAGAAAATAAATAGTTTCTATAAATTTGGATGTGGATGAATGATTTTGATTATAAACTTTTTTTAAATAGAATTTTTAATGTACTGGAAAATATTATAAAATAAGAAATGATAAAAGATAAGGAAAAATGTTCCAAGGAAGGAAGATTCTCTTTGTGAAGTCTTTTCGCGGATCATATATATTAAAATGACTATATTTATAGATGGTGATGATCAAGGAATGGTTTTGTTAAAATTACAACAAATGAAAACATACTATTTTAATAAAACAATAAAGATTTATCAAAACTTTTTTCTTCATAAAATTCTTGAAAAACTATTCTTCAGAAGGGTTTAAACATTTGAAACTAAAATCTATGATTATTTACTTTCACAATTTTTATATATCACAATTTTTTAAAATATATGATGCTTACTTGAAAACTTTTCAAGAAGTTTAAATGCTTTAATTTCAACATTCAACTGTCATTTACATATTAATTTTTATACTTTTTATATATAAAGTATGATAATATTTAAATAAATCCAGAAACAGAGTATTTTGAATAAAATTGAAAAAATTATTATTGACGTTATTATAAAATATTTTGTTTATAATAACTCAATGTTATGTTTTCAAAGAATGAAAATATTGTGAAATATTCATCAGAAATATTAAAAAAAACATTTCTAAGCAGACAAAAATAAATCTGCTATAAATAAATAATTATTTTAACAAAGACCGATAACACATAAATTATAACATTTATCGTACAAGGCATAACGAATAAATATAAAAGAATTTCTAATTATTTTATTTTATAGTTAATCCATAAAATTTACAATAAATAAATTTTATTTTCATCTATCAATAAAATTTTAAAAATGTCCTAAAGTTTCACTTGTTTTTATTGGGTATTTACAAGAATTTCTGTTTTATGTATTTCCAATTTTTTATGCATTAAATAATATGACTGAAAAAATAACTAAAGGGAAATTAAATTCAAATTTTCCTATTTTATTGGCAATATTAGAAATATATAAAAAGTTATTTATATCATTTATTTTAACAGATTTCTAACTATTTTCACAAATCATGTCAAAGATATTTACACTTTAAATTAAATTGTTTTAATAGTATGATTTATTTTGAAATAGAAATATAATAATTGAAATAATTTTTAATTACCGGCATTTTATTGGAAATCATTTCTGAGAAGCTCATGGCATGACCTTTTGGAACTGGAATCTAAAATTAATAAAATATAAAACATCCTTGTCACTTGAATCATTTATCATTTTTACGCATTTGATCTATTTCCATTTACGAATTTATTTATCTTTATGTTAAATAATTTCAAATTAAATTTAAAAAATAATAATTCAGATAATATTTTAATTAGAAAAATTATATTTTACATTTATATGATTCTAATATTTGGCTTTCGACATCTATATGACAATTATGTGATATAAATTTACTTTATTTTGTTTATAAATAATAATTTATTTTCACAATTTGTAATAATCCTAATCCATGATGATTTTCATTTGATAATTTTAATTTATTTAAAATTTTGTTATGATTTGTATTTAAAGCATAATATAATAATTTCGGTATATATGATAAAATACAGTGAGCGCTATTCCACTTGAGGCAAACCAATTTTTTTCAATATTTATAAAATATGTTTTATATTTTCGCCTCCTAAATGGATAACTCAGTAATTTTTTTAAGTCAAATGTAATACGATATAAAAAATTCTTTTAATGATACAAAACTTTGGTCTGCTACAAGGCGAGCGACGAGCACCGTATAACAGTTTTATGCTTAAATAGTTATTTATTGTTATTATAAAATGTTTGTAATTTTATGGCTTAATATTTTATTATTCTTGATGATGGAATTCTAATAATAATAAGATTAATGAAATAATAATAAATTTGTTTAAAATTTAATTAAAATAATTATATAAAAAAATTAACTATAGATTTAGGAGGCGCCAGTTACTGTTTTTGTTTACTGTATTAGCATGTCGGCAAATTTGTGAAATCATTATTTTCTTTTCTTGTAAAGCTTAATTTATTTTGAAAGATTATTTAAAAGTATACAAGTACCTAAAAACAACAATAATATTAATATTTAAGGAATAATTTGTTGTCATAATGATTTAAATAGCGAGTTATGAGAACACAATATTGGTATAAATACTGACTAAGTTTTCAGTCAGATCGCTCCTAAAAATGCTTCTTATATATTTGCTACGAAGATTTAAATATAGAGATCTTTGTTGAGTAAAAGCAGGAACTTGACATTTCAATTATTGATCACTGTTTTTATGAAACACAATTTCCAACAGAGCCTATAGTAAGTTTAAAATTCTACATGAACCTCAAAACAATGTATTTTTTCTGTTTAGTGAAAACAAAATTAAAGACCTTCATGATTGAAGATATGAAATTAAATAAAAAATGTTTTAAAAATTCTAAGTTGAAGGTCAACACGAGTTCAATATTTCAAATAATTGCAGAAATAAAAATGTTTACAAAAAAACTTGAATTAAAATTGTATTATTTAAATTCCTTAAAACCAAATCTAAAAAATTAAAAAAATCAAATCTTATAATAGCTACGAAATATTTATAGTTGGATAAATTTAATATGACTAAATAAGATCTTACAAAATAAATCATTCTGGCTCAGTTTTTTGTTGATTTGAGACACTCAGCAGTATTTTACTTTTATTCATATTTAACACGTTGAACGCCGTGCGAATCGTACACGATGCACAATACATTTGTTAATAAATAATAGGACTTTTAATTTTAAAACCTTTATTTCAGGATTTACTGTTGGTATTCGTGATTCAATTTATTCCACACTGCTTTATTTCTTGAATATTTTTGTTCCAATCAACATTTAAGTCATAGTTTAAATTTAAAAAAAAATAAAAAATATGAAATTTTAAAATCAAAATTTAAAATAATCAAAAAATAAAACAAAAATTATAAATACGAGTTAATTCGTTTTTATTTTTAACGTTGTAATTTTTATTTGAATAATAAAATAACGATTTTTAAAATAATTAATATTTATTTGTTTATATAAAGTTTTATTTAATTGCGTGACCAAAGTATGTTCAGGCAGACAGGTAAATTGTTGATAAGAAAATATTGAGTAGATTGGCTTACAATATTATTTTTTTAATATTTTTTCAAATGTTTTTCAATGAAAACTCCTGAACAACTGTTTTAGTAATAAAAACAGAAAGCTTGGCAGTAATTAAATGAACCACGTATAACATTTTCTATAAGGCATTAAATGCAAGAAAATAATTTATAAATATTTATCAACTCATGCAATCAATCTTCATGTTTATGCCAAAGTTTTGTAATATGTTATTAAATTTTGACGCCTGTACCTTCATGTCACAAATTTCAATTTCTAAATTTACATATTACTGTAAAACTATATTTTAAAAAAGGTTCGAAGGTATATTTGGGTTTATTTTTAATTTGGCCAATAACTTTACTAATGAATATTATTAACCTGCTGATAGGAATAAATAGATATCTTATTATAAATTATTTTCTAAAAAATAATTTATTAGTCTAATATCTTATAGTTATATCATTTTATAATATTTTATATCATTTTATATCATTTTACATATAAATATCCAAACTGCTTTCACAAAATATGTTTTGATTTTACATTAAACATTGATTAGGTATTTTTTATCTGATTCTATCAAACAAAATAAAATTAAAAAATTTTCAAATATCAAGGAATAATTTTTTATAAAAGCTTACCTTTGTATTTGGAAAGAAAATATAAATCATGTACAAGATAGGCAAACTTGGTATTAATAAACTGAAAAATTTGATTTTTTCTGTTAAATTGAAATCTCTAATGAAAAGTAATTTTCCATAGAATTTATTTTCAACCTGGTGTTGACAATTCGAGTGAGCAACAAACTGAAAAAAATTATAATAAATATATTCAATAAAATTAGTGAAAATTATATCGCATTATACCTTTTTTTCTGAACATTGCATAGCTAATTTTACTGTTGCTAAAGGATAGCGAACGACTTTATTGTTTTTTACGATAGTTCCACTCAAAAGTGAATCTACCTCATCACTCGTACGGCACAGGTCAACGCAAGCTTTTGCAAATTGCATGCACTGACGAGCAAGAGTCGTATATTCTTCCTATAAAATTTAAATATATTATAATAATAATAATAATAATAATAATAATAATAATAATAATAATAATAATAATAATAATAATAATAATAATAATAATAATAATAATAATAATAATAATAATAATAATAATAATAGTAATAGTAATAGTAATAGTAATAGTAATAGTAATAACAATAATAACAATAATATTAACATTAACTCCATTATAATATAATGCTAAAAATAAAGCGACGTTTGAATTATTAATGTTTACTTCTTTGCAGTAAAAGTTTATTATAAACTCTTTATTGTGTAAGTTAATTATTTGTATTATTTTTGTTACTAAAATAAGTCATATAAAACATTTGTATTGTTTCTTTTAGTCTCCAGCTGTTTTGGTTTTATTTTAAATTTTGTTAGTTTGTTTTATTATTTGATCATTTATAAACAATGCTAGGATGGAATTTATATGAATATAATGAAACTGTTATCTTGAAAATTCTTATTAGTAATTCATAAATATTGGTAATAGTACTTTACTTTATTAATGTATGTGAAACTATGAAAATAATAGCGAGAATTATACTTTATTAATTTTTCATTTCGTATTTTTAATTAACCTTTTCTTATAATCACATAATATAGTATTAAAAAAGAAAAAAGGAAGTAGATATTTGTGTTTATCAGTGTCATTTAAACACTTACGTATTGTTACTTGAATTATTTCTTTCCATTTTTCTTAGGATATTACATACTTAAAATGCCGTCTTCAATGTTCGAAATCACTTTCGAGTTTAGAATTTATTTGTAAAATTTAATTTAATTAGATGATAATCTGTATTAAGCAAAATAATTTATTATTTATTTACCTTTGATTTATTTTCATATTATGTTAATATTTTGTTTATTTTCATTGACTTCTATAAACCTTAGTACTTTTTTAAAATTTTCACCTATAACTCTTTCTAGGTCATTTAGTTTCCTTTGAGAGTCACAGGTGTAGTAATATTATATGAATAATTAAAACAATAATAATAGATAACAATAATAAAATTAAAATAATAAAATAAATAAAAAATGTTTTAATGCGCAATTTTTTATGATTTATCAATTAATTTATAAACAATATTTTATAAAAATGAAATAAATTTTCAAATTTTTAAAATATTTTTAAATAATTTTAATTTAAATTTTATTAATATTGAATTCATGTCAGTTAATGTTGTCAATTTATAATTTATAAATTTATTAAAATTGTATCTCTTCGTAACATTGTGATAATTAAGAGTCAGAACTGGGATTGTTTATCAATTTGCATTAATAACTGTCAGATATATCGGCTTCTGATTTTTTTTTAATATTTCAACTGCTTAATTTCGTTCGTAAATTGGTTTGTCAATATTTGAATTAATGACAGTTTTATGGGGTTCGTTTGGGAATTTTCGCCCCGAAATTTTATTATAAATAATTATCGAATTAACGTGACAATTCTTGTTGAAATTTTCTAGCTTTTGTCATATTATAAGTAAGCTCATTCTGACGAATTTAATTAATATTAACGGTTTCAAAATTAATATTTCAATTTGTACTTTTAATATTTTGTTTAAATAAAGTTGTTAATTTGTGATTTGAAATATGAAAATCAATATAAAGCTTAAAAGGTTTAGGATCCAATGTGGCCGAGTCAACGCATCTATTTACTTGTTCGTTTTTAGGAAATCATTTTAGGTAACACATTGATGTGGTCGAAAGTTTAGTGCAACAATATATGGACAGAATTTGATAAGAAAGTAAATGTAAAAGGTCGTTAAAAATTTTGTAAATATTGTATTTATTCGTTTAAATAGAATAATTTTATTGATATTTAATGTTTTTTTTATTAAATATAATAAAATTGTTTAGTTGGGAGACAATAATTCAATAAAATTTTAATGCCAATCATAAGTGTAAAGGATTGGACCCAAATCATCTAACAGAAATATGTTTTATTAGATTGTTGCATATGAAATTGTTGATTTTATTCATGATATGTATTAATTAGAAATATATATTTTTAATTTAATAATTTCACATAAGAAATAGAGATAAATTACAAAGTTAGATATTGTTTTATTATCTTAAATTAATGAATTGTTTATATTGAAACAATTTATAATTTATTGAACTTATTGAGCAAGGAAATTAACAAATTATAGAATTTACAGAGATTACTGTTTACAGTTCTTTGAAATTATGCTTGAAATTATTATTATTATTATTATTATTATTATTATTATTATTATTATTATTATTATTATTATTATTATTATTATTATTATTATTATTATTATATTCAGTATAAATAAAAATTTATTTTTCATTTTGCAGTTATATTTTACTAGTATTTATTCAAAATATCTTGATTTTTAACAATAGTAATATTTTTGTTTTAATGACTCTGTTAATTCTCCAGTAAAATATTGACATAATATAGTTGATTTGAGTAAAAAGTACGAAAACAAGCAAAATAAATTATCAGTTATATAATAATGGAGCATTTTGGGAAAATATTAAGAAATGGCTCTTTAGAAAATTTAGGAAGTCAAAATCCCAAATATAAACAGTAAGGAGTCCAAAACTCATTTTAAAACTATATAGTTTAAATGTTATAAGTGTGATCAGTAAGTTGAAATAACTATTTATGTTAAATTTGTATATTAAAATCTAATTATATCATATTATAATAAATTATATTAGAGTATTTTAAATTAAAGTAATTAAATTTATGACCAATTGTCGTATCAATATAAATAATTAGAACGCCTCAATTGTTTAAATTTTCAGAGAAAACGAGAGAATTTAAAATTGTAATTATCAAATAAATGTTGGAAGAAGACTTGAATTTAATGGCGTCTAACATCAATCAAATTATTTTACAAATTACATGGTTGTTAAAAACATAGACCAAGTTACGAGAAAATATTTCCTCTATTTCTAGTTTTTATGTACTTTACTGGGAAATAAAATTACTGTAAAATCCTATTTTGTATGTTATATTGTTTATTCACTTATAAATATTTGGATACAACATAGTAAAACCAAGCTTTATACCTCTGTCAATTTATTTAATTATTGAACAAGTTTTATTACAATAATTAATCATCTGTCTTTATATAACTCAAAATATTAAGTGATATATGATTGCATGTTTGAGTTATTATTTTTGACAATTCTCCTCTCTAATGAAGTTGAATGTTTGTTGAATTAAATCTCAATCTTTCTTTACAGAATATATTCGAAAGCTTATAACTGTCATTTAAGTTGATTCATAAATTTTCTCAATTGCATATTCATCAGATTTAACTATAAATTTTTTTCTATTTGTAAAAAAACTCGAAGGTAAAAAATACAATTTCATTTACAAGTTTAATTTATCTGAAATTTTCTGTTACCAAATTTTTATTTTTAAAAATGTTCATTCGGATAATTACACTGATCAAAACAATTTTTATTGCCACTGATCTAAAAGTTAATTTTGAGTAACTTTCATTCAATGAATCCGAAGAAAGTGTAATCTTATACATTTATTACAACCAAGGTTTTGAAAGCATGCTTTTCAATTACTATCAGCTAGATAATTTCATAATCAATCTTTCATTACTGCTACGTAACTGAGCCAAGTAGACACTTTGTAAACATTCATGAAAGTGGGATCATTGATGAGCTTTCTAATTTGAAAACCTTCGAATATCCATGCCTTCAATTTTCATTGCTCAGTCCGGGAAATGTTTTACATATGTATTTGAAGCAGTCACCAACCTTTTACAAAGCCTTCATGAACTGCTAAAATAAACCAAGTTTGGTAGCAAAATATTTTTTCTGAGCATAAACGAATGGTTTATGGTTGATCTTATCTGTTTCGAGAATTGTGGTTTCTTTCCCAGGTAAATATATGTCGGTCGATATTCTTTTTTCATCTTACTATTCCATCTTACTTACTATTCATTTTACTATTCCACATGCATATGAAACAAAGTACTTATTATATCCATTTTGCTGTCAGGATAGAAAGTTCAGCGTCATGAAAATACCCCAATTTCAATTAAACATTAAATTCTGATATTTTAATTTTAGTGAGTATTATTATTATTATTATTATTATTATTATTATTATTATTATTATTATTATTATTATTATTATTATTATTATTATTATTATTATTATTATTATTATTATTATTATTATTATTTACATCAATTAAAATAATTTTATTTTGATAGTTTTAATCATGAAATAATTTAAATATAAATCTGAATTGTAATTTAAACGTTAATTGTTACCCGAATGCCAGAAAGGGAATTTTATAATAAAAAAATACTTTCAATTAAAAGATCAACCAATTAAATCCCGCAACAGATAAGATAATTATTTGAAATTTGGAATTGGTACAAGTTTTTTTTGTGGAATGAAAGATTATTATCATGAATAAAATATAATTTAGAAAGACATTTGAAACCGTAATGACATTTTTAATGAATTATTATTATATGATTAGCTCAATTGTTTACAGTACGGAAATAGTGAGAAACAATTCTGATTCAATTCAATTTGACAACGACGCTTCAAATCGCCAGATTTCAAATCGGAAATTAAACGTAATTATTCCAATAACATTGGGCTTATTCGATAGTTATAGTCATTAATAGATACGGGTGGTGAATGGAAATTATTCAATGCCATTGTTTTATTTTTCATAATAATTTCATTGTAGGTTTTTCCAACCATTAAATCCAATTCATTGCAGGCTATTCGTGCACAAAGCTCATTTCATATTTCTCTCTAGAACTAACTTACTTAGAAAGTAAAACAAATTATTTCTTATGAAAATATTATTTCAAATTAAATTTTCACTTCAGCTACAAAGCAATTTAAGCCGCTCTATTTATATACATATATATATATATATATATATATATATATATATATATATATATATATATATATATATATATATATATATATATATATATATATAACTTTGAAATATGTACGGTAAAGAATTTTAATACTAAATTTAATTTACTATTTTGTATAATATAGGCTTTCTGCTGTAAAATATATTTTAAATGTAAAAAATATATATATATATATATATCATTTATTAGATAATTCTTTTCAAGTTATTTTTAAATATACGCAATTATAATTTTATTAAATTTAAAACTTCTAGTGTAAAAGTTAAAATACGATTATATTTAAGTTTTAAATTAGATTTTAAAAAGTTATTATTTTTAATTTTTCGTTAAAAACCGCCTTAAGTAATTTAAAAGTTTAATTTTTTATTTAAAATTTTATGTGACTTAATTTTGAGTTTTAATTATTTTAATTATTTTAAATCAATGAACAGAGATAAAATGAATTTTTTAAAAGAAGACCAAAAAGCACATGAAAATTAAAACAGAAATTCGAGAAATTTAAAAGGATTGTCTAATAATCAAAAATATTTTCATTTACATATTTTGATGCGAAAGACTTATCTTATCATATACTTGTTTAATATAATGATAATAATAATAATAATAATAATAATAATAATAATAATAATAATAATAATAATAATAATAATAATAATAATAATAATAATAATAACAATAATAACAATAATTATTATTATTATTATTATTATTATTATTATTATTATTATTATTAAATCAGGAATATATTTGTAAATTTATTTTTAATAATATTTAAATAATAACTTTCTATTATATTTTTCAAGATTACTAATTTCTAATATTAGAATATCTATAAAAAGCAAAAACAAGTCTCTTGAAAATCATTTATTATTAAATTAATTTTAATCAAATTACTTTGAATTGCTTTTCTTGTTGAGCTAATTGGTATAACTCATTTCTAAGAAGAAACGCTGAGGACACTGAATCTGATGTTGTGAGTGCGAGATAAGCTGGGCTCGAAAGAGCTTCATAGGTGTGCAATCTTTGCAACTCCAAAATTAGTGAGTCCTGGAGAAAACATTCTAATTAAAATATTTATTTATATTTTTAAATTTACTAGATTAAATGTCTATTTTTATTTTATAAATATTTAATAATAAATAAAAATCATCTATGTAGTTAGAATATTATTTTTTTGCTTTGTCATTTTTAAGCCCCCCAACTTGAAGTCATTTTGAACAATCATTTCAATCATTATGCGTTTAATTTCATGTTGAAGGTTCAACATTTTTTAAATATGTCTGTACTATCTGTATTATTTCCTTACATTTTATTTACTTTTTATTTAACGACTAAATAATTTTAATGTTATATTTTGTATTTGCTAACAATTGAAAATTTTTGATTAATTCTTAAAAGTTTTATTGATCTTTTATCATCTAACAACAAAAAGTAATTTAACAATAAATAAAAATAAAAGATTTTTTGTTTAGAAATATTTCTATGATTAGCTACAATTTTTGACACGAAAATTTTTAAAAATTTTTCATGCGTTTTATAAAAGGTGTTTCGCGTAACCATACTTTATTATAAATGTAAATAATGCGGGCTGGTTGCTTTAAAATCGGTAAAATTAAAAAGAAAAATAACTGAGAATTTTGGTTTACTAACGCAAAATGATTTTAGCGGACTAAGTGAATTTAACAAAAATAATAATAATATTATAAGCGAGAATAACATGTCCAATCTCAAACTTAAGTTGCAATAAAAAATATGCGGGTAAGTTCTTTAAAATTAGGTTTCTATTTATAATTAAAATTGTAATAAGTTATTTGAAGGAAAGTTAAAAAGACAGAAAATTAATGTTATTATTTATGACAGTAAGAAGTGTTTTTATAAAAGGTTTGGATGGTGGACAGAAATCAACAACCTTGATAAAAGCATAAAAGTCAATGTCTTTTTGGAATGTTGTTTGAACTTAGTGGATATCAAATGTTTTAGAAAGAGAACAAAAATTGATTCTTCCAATATAATAAATAGTTATAAAATAGTAAATTATTTTTTCATATCTTTTTATTATGTCTTCTTTCAAGCAAAAGATATTATTCAAAGTATCCAGTTACCTATATCAACATTTAGTCAACATTTACTTAATAAAATATAGACATCATGTTATTTTATATTAGTCATAAAATTATATAATTTTATGTATATATTTATGCCTTAGAAATGTATGGCTTGGATGCGCGCTTCTGTATAGATTCGTTGATTTTCATTTTGAAAGCGCAATATCTATAAAGAACTAAACTAGGTAATTCAATGAATAATTCATCACTGCCATTATCAAAATTGAATGGATATTCAGAATTCCCGTCGGGAAAGATGTATCGTTGTTTCTGAAATCCCGGGTTAAAACACCAAATATATGTCATATAACAAGTAAAAATAATTTGATTAAATCAAATTTAAAAGTTGATGACAAATGTCTCCTTTGGCAAAAAAATGCTTCTGTCAGTGCCACTAGTATATATACATCAAATGAGATATACAGAATAAACTAATTCAGAAGGTACATTTGTAAGAAATTTACTAATTGAATATATTCACCATTAGCGTTTAATAGGTTCATTCAAACTCGTTTATATATTGAATAATCTTAGTAAAAGAAATCCTTAACATATGTTACTTATACACATTAATTTTGTCACTATCTCACATTTAAGAATGATAAATTCTTTTACTTTTGAAGATATATTTTTAAAGATATTATAAAACTACAATAAATTGTTTTTAAACAAAACCCAGTCATGAGATTCGATAGCTTTATACCTTTGTATAAATCCGAGAATCATATGTAAATTAAATATCTTTACCTAAAACCCATCAAATTCACATTAAATTGGCAAGTAAGTATCATAATTTATTGCACTGATCTCTTAAATTATATATCCAAATCATCAAGACCTCTAGTAAAGAAAATACATACTTTTTAACTGTTTATGTTTCATATATATATATATATATATATATATATATATATATATATATATATATATATATATATATATATATATATATATATATATATATATATATATATATATATATATATATATTGCTAATATCGCTAACATGTGTCGTCGCATGAAATTATTTTAGAACATTGAAATGAGCTTTCAAAAAAATCGTATTAATTAACATGACATATAGGAAATTAATTCAACGCTTTTTTAATTTAAAATATTTTAACGAACAATCTCGACAATGATGAACTTTCAACTGAGATTTATCTCGGTTAAGATATATTACCTCAAATATTAAGGTTTTGTAATATCATTGTCTTTACTTGGATCTATTGCATTGTAGGGTTAATAATAATAATCAATAAAATACTGAAATATTTTTAATTAAAATGTGAATTTGGAAATTCTGAACTTTTTTATTTGAATTATCTGCCTTTTGATTTGATCTGGATCAGGGTCGTGTCGTCTAGTGTACAAACTGCATTGTACGGGGCGCTTGCATTTTTAGGGAGGAGGCGCCATTCTACCATATATATGAAAAAATATTATTTCTATTCTTTTAATAAAACCGACATGCAGCGCCGGCTCTATGGTTTTATACGCCCTATGCAATTTGCCCATTTTGTTTGAATTTAAAAAAATTGTACATGTGGGAGATAAGTAATTAAATTTAAAGGACAAAACGTTTTATTTTGTACTCGTAAAATAATTTATTCAAATAACAAATAAAATAATTACAAGTTCTATTATAAAAAATTAAAAAAAGTTTATATTATACATAAAATATAGATCACAAGAAATATTTGAATTTGTATTAAGAGTTTTCAAATATTTTTTATAATAAATTAAACACACACAAATATAAAAAATGAAAAATATATAATTATTCAAATCGAAAGAGAAAAGGCGCCCTTTTATCAGCGCCCCCAATTGGATGGTCTGCATATAGGTTGAGCTGGGCCTGCCGACATGTATATTTTCATAAATGTGACTATTAAGTGTTTGTGTCATTATATCTGTAATTTTTGGTGAATTGATACTAAAATTTAAATTTACTTCTGTAGTTTTTGTTTTTGATTTTCTCTTAATTGAGATGTCAGTTCAAGTCCACTTCTAACACTATTGTAATAACAAATAATCTTTTTAGTGAAAGTCATTAAAATTTCTCTATTCTTCAACAACTGAATTGCAGATACTAAATTAATTTGAATATACTTTTGAATTTTAATAATTATTTAGAATAGCTTTAAATATATAAAAGATATTTTTTATTTTAAGGTATTATGAAATTTACAATACACTTCAGTTTTGTTTGTTTGTAAATGATGCTTTTTATTTAAATATATTACTTTAAACAGTCAGTAGATAACGTTTTGTTAACATATAAAAATAATATACATGATTAAATAAGATGTGAGAAATATCTGGAAAATTATACTATTGAAAATAATATAATAACTTTTTTTGGATGATAATTCTTCTTTTATATCATTATTTTTGAAATAAAAGAATGATTTGTTTATTTTTCATTTTAATGGTTTATTACTAGTAAATGAATACTAAAAGGGTTCGACGCTCATCTTGTATTATCTTCGTATTAATAGTTCAAATTAATGTCTTTTTAAGAGATTATAATGTAAATTAAAAATATTTCGGCTAAATATTGAATAATTAAACATGCACTTAAATGAAAATATAGCTTTAATGGTGATGACAGATTCATGGACTTTTATTTTAAAATGCTATCCATATAATATTAGGATATTAAATTTAAATATATTTACATTAAACATTATTTTCAGGAAGACATTGAATGGATTGATCACTATTCCTAAAGTCATCAAAACAAAATTGATTTTTATTTATTTATTATTTAAGAAAATTGCCATTGGTATTAAAAAGAATTTTTTAATTTAAATTCCCATTAGTTTATTTTATAAATTCATTTATTAATTTCAGAATTTCAAAAATCAATTATTTCAGTTGATATCAGAACTAAACAAATAGCGTAATGCAATATCAAATTAAAATAATAAAAATTATTAATTTACAGTACATCAAAACAAAATCAAAGGAATTACCGGATATTATTTTTAAACAGAACTAAAAATGAAAACAGTTGACAAGTAATTATAGTTGATCATTTTTGGAGTGATTTGTTTTTATTTACTTATATACCAAATTATTATTAAATTGAGAATATTATTAAATAGTTTGACTATGAACTGGTATTTATTATTAATATTTATTATAAATATAAAGATAATGATTTAGAATAAAAAAATATAAGATTAATAAAAATAATAAATAAAGTGTAATCAAATCCTTTTTAATAGTTTACAACGTAATTATCATTTTAAGTGAAAATTTAAAGTAACAGTGAGACAAATTTTTTAAAAATATTTAAAAACTTTCAATAATTCAAATAATAAGTAAATAATGAACCTTTCATTGTAAGGTATTTAATAATATGTTTATTATAAAAATATGTTTATTATGTAATTGAAATAAGTCAGGCACATTTTACTGTTGGAACTTGTTTCTTGCAAGGGAAAATAAATACTTGGATAGAAAATTTGTTATTTGTGTCAAGAACAAGTTAGTTCAATATCATTAAGCCAACTTTTTCAAAATAAAAAAATAAATAACTTTTTAATTTAATTTTAAGGATATCAGTATTTACATCTTGATGGCGTCAATGGCTTTCACATTATACTGTTGTATTTATAATTAATTAATTTCCTCTTATTGCTTACCGAAAATTTTTAAAATAAATTATGTAAATGAAGTTATATCAACTGGCAATATAAGAATTTGAGTTTTATTCTTAAATAAAATATAAATAATTTTTAAATAATTTAAATAATAAAAAATATATATATTATAAATAATTTTATAAATATTCTTTATAAAATTCTTTTCAAAGAAATCATTGATACAAATTTAAAATAAATTAATTATTAATAAAAAATCTTTTTCATTTTATCATTACTATTAATCAATTAGTTTAATTATTAACAGTTAAAAAATACTGTCCCGAAAATTTAGACATAAACACAAATAAAATTCCATTGCATTCATAAAAATAGCTATTAATAATATATAAGTAATTATAATATACTTTTTAAATTAATAACAAATTAAGATTTTATGTATGGAAGTACTGCCGAAGTTTTAATAATGATATCGGCTTTACAATTTTGCGAGCCTTTTATTTTAAATATATAACATATTTATACCTTTATTTTAAAGAAAAATATAATAATTTAAAATATGTTCCTTAAATTGCGTATTTTTAAAGGTATTTTTAGTCACTACATTAAAAACTTAAGGTAGCAAGAGGATTAAATAAAACATTAATTAATAAATGATTAATTAATGTATTTATCTTTTGGTTTCACCTTTGATCTTTTTATAATTCGATAATATTCATATTAAAATTTGTAGGAATAAAGATCAAAACATTATATACACACTTTAAATAAACATCTGATAATGGTTGTGCCAAAATATCGTGTACCTTATAAATTGTTTTGATCTATAGTCCAATAAATATTAATATGAAAATGATTACTTGCTTTTGTTATATATAAAGAAAATAATTTCACTAATTAATTATACATTATTATTCTATTATTTATAAAATAAAAGTAAGAAAGATATGGAGAACTGAATATCCTGAAATATATAATTAAACAATTATTATTATTAGAAAAAGTTAATTTCAAAATGCCTAAAGGGAAGACATTTAATTATGACGAATCGATAAAATTTCAGATACTTTGGAGCAATAAAATTAAATTTGTTTATTATTTTTGTTATTTTAATTTTTACGTGAACAATTAGATTAGCGATGTAAGTAACACTTAGAAACCAACAAAATTAAAACTTTTAAATTTTTAAAGAGATGATTTACTCAGATAAAACAATTCTCTCAGAATTTTGAACAGATTTTCCTGAGAAACATTTTCAAATATCAATATTTATTTTCTTCTTTAATGAAAGCTAACTTTTAAAACGAAATTTGTCACGCATTTTTTTAATTTTTATTTGGGTGGAAGTTTATATTTTTTGTTTCAATGCTATAAAATGATAGACATTCAAGTTTGCTGATGAAACAATGAGAATAGAGATGATTTAATAGAGAATTAAATTGACAATGGAAACAAATATTCTATGGAAACTCAAAACTTTAATTTGTTAAATTGAATTTGGCAAAATAAATTAATAAAGTTATTTGATTTTTATCAAAAATTACTTTATATTAGTAAAATAAATAGTTTTAAACCACTATGGTTCGAAAAAATTCAAAAATATTTTATAAATCATTTTAAATGAATGGAATAAATAAAAAAAATCAAAAGTAATTTATAATAATGTCCTTTTTTGCGGAATATTATTATAATTTACTTGATATTTATTTTAATATATATATTTTTAATATATATATAATTTTACAACATTACTTTATAAGTTAAAAATGCTAAAGATAACCGGACAGCACTTGTAAACCATTTCTGTGTATCGACTAGTTTTTAGTTTGCAGAGGTGATTATGATTTTTCATACGCCATGTTTACAAGTTTACAGATTTTCTGTGACCAACCTAATAAGCAAGTTATATGATTTTCAGTGTACCAGGGAAAGTATGCAATAAAGTTTAATCAGCAATATTGTATACTTACCTGGAGTGAAGAGAAATCTTCGCGTATCCTACATAAACTGATGAGAGCCAAAAGCTCTAAACTAGTCTACTATTGGGATTTGCTGTTTATACAATTCAAGTGTAAGACATCCGAAAAAAAATATGTTATTACAATAACTGTTATTCTATTTTTAAACACAAACAAAACATGGTTTTGATATAAATATTTGAAAACGTCAATCGAGCATCACTTATATTATAAATTTCTACAGACTCACCATCATCATTAGGTAACAATAAAAAGACTATATAGATTTTAAATTGCTTATTTGAAAAATATTTTAAACTGAATAATTTATAGATTTTTAACAAAATATATTTCACTAAAAAATGAATTTTATTTTAAAACATGAAAGAAATTTTAAATTTTAATTAAGATATTTATTTTATTAAATTTAATAATTTTGTACATTATTACATTACATCACTTTTCATTCATATCATTTTACACATAGGTTTTTCATGTACCACTTCAAATACGAAAATACAAACACAAACATATCATTCTTTGCATACATACTACTATTTAATTATTAATCAATAACCTTTAGTCTGTAGTGATTAAGAACGGGGTGACGGGTAGTCATCCATATGTATTACAATCCTGATATTTTTATTCAAAACCAAATTCCGAACATGATCTAGGCACAATTTGAAAGTCACTTATAAGCACAAAATCAAACTTATAATGTAAAATACACACTTCCAAATAAGCATCACTACACCTGATTCCACATGTTAAAAGTCTCTATAATACATGTTGGTGTGTTCATCAGTTGATGACTCACCATTTATGAGAGCGTTTATTTCATTTTTCAATTCAATTCAATTTTATTTTATGGTTTTAGAAGTAAGTTTTTTAAATTTAAGAATATTTTAAGACTTGAATTTTGATTTTATATAATTATGAGATCATTATTCAAACTCTTAAATATTACTTGTAATCAGCATTTATAATATAAAATATTGATAATTAAATTTCAGGTGTTTTTTAGGTATTTTATGACATGTTATGAATTTGGAATTATTTCAATAAAATGTAAATTAGATATATTTTTAACTAAAAAGAAATAAAATAATCACCAAACACATTTATTTTTTAAGACATTTAGGCGTATATGGATAAAATTGTTTTTTAAGTTTTTGTTATCTTTCTCCAGCTCATTTTCAATAGCCTCTTTGACGATGTAGACGGATTTTGTCATTTTCTGAAATTCTATGAAAATATTATTTTTTTGAAATAAGTTATTAAAATTTACGATTTTCGAATTTTTTTCTTCAATTCCAAAGATGTCGATGGAACTTGTTGAATTTCTTCACACAAAGGCGTTTGACTAGAAATATCTGATATGCTGTAAAATATTTTAATTATTTGTAATTAAATAAAAAAATTCTTACATTGTTAGATCTTCACCTTCGCAAAATGGAAGTGTTTCCAAAGAAATATCTGAAAATCTAAAGAAATATTAACTTCAAAAATATTTTATAAATAGATCTTACGATGTTTTGTCGTCCTTTTCTCGAAAACTCAAAGTTGAGTTGTCAGATTCAAAATCCAAATTTTTTTCAGCCATGAATTTTAATAATTTTAAATTAATGATATGTTAACAGTATGTTAATTACTTTCTACTTTCGGAATAAAAAAAGCTATATTAAATTTGCGTGTTATGTTTGTATGTAAAATTATTTTTCTGTCACTTTCTCAATTCCTATAATAAAACTTTTAACATTCGGAACATTAAATTTATGCACACAGGTAAGTTTGTGTGTTCCTATATTATAATTTTATCGATTTTTTTAGATTATAGAAACTTTTATATTCTGGATTTAGGTGTATTTACATCACGCAAAGCCAACTGAATCATTGGTAGTTTTTTTATAGATTTCCTCTTTCTCTTCTCTGATTCCAATACTAAAATACAAGTTCAAGCAAGCAATTGTGCTCACTAAAATTTTTAATGTCTTAAAATAAAATTTATTTTTTAGTAAAGATTTATATAATATTTTCGTTTCTACCTGGTGATCACAGTGAATCGTAATGTTCTAATCTCCTTTATTCTTCCTCATGTAAAGGCCATCATATCATGTTCATCTTTGTGAGTATAATAATTAAGTTGGTGCAATGATCTTTCAAAATTGTTTTTATAATTGTTATAATATTGAAAAAGGTTGCTTGAGATAACAAAGATTTGTCAAACATTTATAATGAAAACTGGCTTGTCTGTCATGTTTATTTTAAACCAAAAAAAAGATAAGTTTTAATTACTTCTAAAGTATTTTATTAGAAATTTTAAAGATTATTTTTTAATTTCATTTTAACTTATTATATTTATAATTATATTTATTAATATCATTAATTATTATTTTAATTAAAAATTATTATTTAAAAATATTTTCCTTTCTTCGTATTCACATTGATCAAAAGGAGAATTAGATGGAATTTCATTTTAAAAAAATAAATGGTATTCTTAATATATTGAATATAAATTAATATCATTTATTATAAATAATAACCAGAATTTTAAATAAATTATATTAAAATCTATTATTATTTAATTTTTATAGCAAAGTATTGTTCTTTTTATAAAAGCAATAATTTCAATCAGAATTATTTTGTTAATAAAAGTAACTATAAATTTAATGTGATATAATTGTAACTGTCAAGTATTTGTGGTTTATTTTAAGAATTTTATATATTTGTCTAATTTAATTTGATTTATAATTTTTGAAAGGGAAGGAAAATTGAAATTATTGAAATTGTGAAAAAGTGAAAACATACAATATTTTACTGATAATAATTTTTATAATTTTATTATTTTAAATTAATTAATTGATTTTTGAGATATCTCGTGTATTTATAATTTTACAATTCGATAATTGAATTCCACATCAAAATTATTCCATTAATTGTATAATAGATTTTTATTTCAATTTTTAAAGTTTAACATTGACAAGATCCAAATTTGATTAAAACTAATATTCTTTTATTGTAAAAATTAATTTAAAACTTCTTTAAAAATCACTAAAGTTGATTGAGATGAAAAAGGTTTGTCAACCATTTTTTAATGAAAACTGGCTTGTCTGACATTTTATTTAAATAAAATTTATAATAACAATAATTTGTTTTTCTTTTATTTGCATGAATTTTATGCACATAAAGGAATGCTTATGTTCGCTGTGGCTTCATTGATTATAATTCATAATTATTATTTTATTAGATTTAAAATAAAACCTATAATTTTCTGGAGAAAAAATTCATGATTTTTAGTCGAATATTTTTAAATATTCTATTGAACAATTCGTCAATTTTATCATCTGTCTCTGCAATAAATAGATCATAATTTCATTGTCTATATTTAAATAATTTGTTTTAAATAATTCTTTAAATATTTGAATTAAAAACAAAAAGCTAATTTATTTAAAAATATACTTATAAAAATTTAAATTAGAATTTTATTTTAATTTCCCTTTCAAAGATTAAGAATTAAATACTTCAATATTTATTATTGTATTAATAGAAGTGAATAGAAGTGAAGAGTGGGAATTTCTAACTCAATTTTATATCTTATAATATTAACAGAGCATAACAATGGACAATGTATAAGGACTTGCTATTCAGAAATGTTTTGACATCAAGATTGTTACTATCAATTCCTACCAAGAATGATAGATTATACTTAAAGGTATTAGATGGTTTTTGAGGATTATATTAAAGATTGACATAAACACATTCAGGATTGTGGCAAGTGCAAATAATTCATTTTACAGAAAGATAATTTTGAACCTTTTACCACAATAATAACTCAATCAAAGATCAAAAAATTAAGAAATTTTCCCTCCTTATTTATAAACGTCAGATAGGTTTAAGACAATTGTAATGTTCTTATATTATTTATAATTGTATTTATTTTTATTTCTTATTTCCTCTAGAAAGCAAAACATTTTCTATATATAGTAAAATTTACTTAAAAGATCAAAAAATAGAATAATTTAATAAGACTAGTAACAATTAGTAAAGTTGAAATTAAACGGGTTACAAAAAAGATAAATTGGAAAGTTGATTAAAGAAAAATCAAAGACAAACCCCAAAAATCTAAAGAAATTATGACTTTTCAGAAATATTTAAACTATACTGAAAGTATTATATTACTTTTATATTTTATTTAAATAAAAATTATTGTTATAATCATTATTTTTTATCATTTTTGGGTGTATATAAACACAAGTGCAGTGCATTTTTATGCGTACACGCAAGAACTCCAGCTTTCTCAAAACAGATTTTACCTGTGACTCATCTGGTCTCAAATATTTCTTAAAGTATAAAGTGATGATTTCTTGGTAGCATTAGTTAAATTTTAAACAAGCAAAAGGCTTGTTTAATATTAACAACAATACTTAACTGAATAGTTCTTTGTGAACAAGTACTTTTGCATTAATTTTATTAAATTAAAAATAAATTTGTAAATAATTTATAAAACAATGCATATAATGAAAGTTGAGTGCATCCTTGCAGATGAAGATCTTACCCTCAGAAAGAAAATATTGATCCAGATTAACAAAATAACCTTTTTATCACATTCGAACAAATTGGATAAATTTAAATGTTATTTAGTGAGGAGCCTGGCAGTAGTTTATATGAGATATTTGTTAATGCGCCTGCCCTTTCTACATATAAAATGCTCAATTTCAAAGTTGAAATTACACTGGTGGTAAAAAAAAACAAAATTAAAAATAACTTTGTAATTTACAAAGCAGCGCACTTAAGTTAATTTCTTTTTAATTCTTCTATTTAGTTTTAGCCAAATTAATTTGGAAAAATAATAAAAATATATTTATTACATTTCATTTGATATTTTAATTGAAATATTTATATTTTGAAAAATCATTTAAGTATTAAATTTCAAATAATTTTTTTTTAATTTAAATATTTATAACAACTTTAAATATTTGATTATATTCTTCATCTTGGTTAATATAATGAACTTTTTTAACTATAAAAAAAATATTCAAGTGTAAATTTAAATTTTTAATTGAATTTTAAATGTAATTATAGAATAATAAGATTACTAACCACTTATTCATCAAATTTATTATTCGTTTTAGATAAAAAATATATAAATACAGATCTACAAAGAAAGTTTTCAGGTTTATAATTAACAAAAATTGAAAAGAAAACAATTTTTGCATTAATTGTTTATGTGAATTACGAAGAAATGTGACGGTTTTATCTTTTCTAGACAGTGTTAGTGACATGAGAAAGTTCAATTAATTTAAACAAAAAGGCGAAATAATAGGATTTAGAATCTGAAAATAATTCAGTAATAGAATTAATATTGAACAACAAAGACCAAAAAGATGACTGGAAAATGTAAGAAAATGCGTAAGTGAGAATCATTTATAGATAAAATCATGACAGATATAAATTAAAAAGATGTCAAATAATTAGTTTAAGGAAATTAATAGAAGATTGATATCAAAATTGTAGATTAGTTCTCTAATATTTATTTTTATATATATATATATATATAGTATTTATTAAAAAGCGTGACTATGAATCAGTAAATATATCGATGTTTTTTTGATATTCATGAATTTTCTGCACTGCCTTTTCCAAGTGATTCAGGTAAAATATTACAAAAAAGAGACAAAACCAAATAAACTTTCACAAAGATTATTAATAAAATTTGCGTGCAAATTAAAAATTATTACTATGGAAATATTCTATTAAATATAATTATCTAGGCAACATGTACTGCCTGAACATTCAAACCTGTCCCGTGAAGCATTTTGCATATTTAAAGAGATTTTGGTCACAAAATAAATGTTGAGATTTTCGATGAATTTTGGATGCTTAGCCTTGTTTCGGGTGCTAAATGTTCTTTAATAACAGCAAAATAAGTTATGGGTTTAATGACATACAATTGTTTGCAACTATGTATTATTAAAACGACTGTAATAATTATTGAATTAACTCTTTGAAAACTTTATCATCTTCCTCAGTGAATCTATTTTTCATTACTTTATCTCTATATTTGTGTGATTCTATCCGAAATAAAACTTATGAGTTTCTTTTTTGAAATTTCTTAACATCCGTATTTCACTTTCAAACTGACTCAATTTTATTGAACCTTCCTCTAGAATTATTATGGGTGTATCAATCAAATCAGATCATTTTGTCTGTTAAATATTGAATTTCGAAAATATATTAATCTTTTCTCCTTGTACTATTTCAAATGATGAAAATTTTATGAAGACCTACTAATTGGAATTAATCCGTGTTCAAAATTCAAACCAATTTGTTTCTTTACATTCACTTTTTAATATAGTGTTGTCATGTTTCTCAGGGTTCATATTACACGTTCAGCCAGTCAATTTCATTGGTTTTTGTATAGTTATGCAAATTGTTTGTTGAGGAGGCCTAAATAATAAATAATATTATAAATAATTAGAATATTTTGGGGGAAACCGATAGGGTGATCTGACATAGCATTCTGAAACTTGGAGAAGAAAAGAGAAAAGCAAAAAATTAAGAAATGAGGAAGGTATAACAAAACAAAGAAATTAAACTATAAAGCGGAGAAAAGTCACTTATAATTAATAAGTGTAAGAAAGCAAAAAGGAATTCTAAATTTGAAAACAAAACAAAATTTCAGAGATAACGTGGGAAATAGGAAAAAGTATGGAAAATGCCAGAAGCAGAAATGACAAAAATGACAAATTATCCAGAGGGTTGAGCTTTCAGTGATAACACAGGAGCTGTACAGATTATGGAGAGACAGGAATGAAAAGAAAATGAATTATCACAAGTGTCGGACAAGTGCAGACTATAAAAGCAAAAGTCTTCTTAATGGAATCAGAAGTTAGTAGTCAAGGGAAAAATTAAAAGATAGTCGAGAAAATAATTCGAAATTAAAAATTAGAGAAATTGGAAATTAGAGAAATTAAAAGTGAGAAATTAGAAATTGGAAAGAAAAGAAAATATTGGAATTAAACGGTGTGCTAAAATTATGTTCAATAAGAAAGGTTTAAAGTATACTGATTAAATCCAAGTCAAAGCAAAAGAAATTCAATTCAATTTACCCGATTATTGAGTCAGAACAGCGGCTGGTGATTGTTCAGTTATTGGGAATTATACGGGTAGAGCTATTCCTCAAGTAGTGTCATAATAATCTCTGTGTAATTATCTATTTGAGTTTTTAATTGATCGTGTTGTTATAATTCGTGTTATCAAATGTGATAATCAATAAAGGTTTATTTTGTCTGAGAATTGTTATTTTGTGGATCAAATAAAACACGCTTTGAAGTCAGAAATTTGATTATTAACTTTTAAATATTACCACCAACCCAATAATTCAACATGTTGTATAATTAAATATATTATAATTTCTTTAATTTAACTTATTTATTTCACAAGTAAACTACTTTCCTGAAACTTTCAAAGATATCTCATTCAAATTTAAGTCCCACAATTGGCGATTAATAATTTCGTCATTTTAATTTTCTCAATTCAAGTTTCACCTACTCATTATCTCTTGAATATACTTCTAATCTAATGTCGTACACCCCATCTGTAATTTCAACATTTTCTTTTACATTCAAAATGTATAACATATCTTATATTACTAATAAATTTTGTTGACTTACCACTTAATTTCTATGATTTCGATGAATTTCACAACTTGTTGTTCAATTTTGTCTTTGACAAGCTGTCTAGATTATTCTTTTAAAAAATGATATAATAGCACAAATAAAGTAACAGAAATAACCGGACTAACCGATAAAGGAAAATTAAATGATCGCAACATTGATGCTATTTTCTAGGGAGGTTACGTGCGCGATAACCAATAAAGGCTCACCTACTTATTTTTCTTTTTTTAATTAATTGGCGATTAATTTTTGTGCATTTCTATTTTATCTGCCCTGATTTGTAAATGTTTGACTTATTAGTGAGTTATGGATAAAATTTATTTCAATGATATTCTAATAAATATTTTCAATTATATTAATAAATAGTTCTTAAAGCAAACATTTTGAAACATCATGCTGAGTTACGGCAATAAAATTAGATATTGTTTGTCCGTCAGTTTTTGCCAGCATAATACAACATTATAAACAAATTAAATGTTAAGATTGTTTTAGTTTTAATTAGAGCTAAATGTGACATTGTTATGATTGTTAAAAGTCATTAAGATCAGAAAATTTAGAGTTTTTCAATAAAACTTTATTAACACTAGATTTACGAAACCCGTCAATTTGACGGGTTTCAAATTTCATATCTATTAAATTCTATTGCTACATATATAAAATACTGATTTATTATTTTTTGATCACATATGTTGGTTTTTAGATATGTCATGAAATATAGGTAAATATTAATTACTCGTTTCTACCCGCTCCCTCATTTCGTTTATCGAATTAGGTATACCTTTTTTGCGGCTATTTTACCCGTAAATCTAGTGTTAAAGGTTTCTGTGCTTGTACACAAGAATCTGCCTTATGACTTATCAATGTTATACCTAAGCAATCATGTACTATCGCATCTTAAATAATAGCCGTCGACAAGACCAACTTATATCATATTAGAGACAATCAACGATTTTAATAGTATATACATTTGCAAAAAGTCAAAATTTTTAATGTTTTTATTTTAAGCAATATTTTTTCTCTTATATAAAAAATAATTTTACTTCGGGTCAAAATTGGTGCAATGCTGAAAATTAAACATGAAGGAAAACAAAATAAAAAGTGTGCCAATTTTAGTTTATGGTTGGAAAACCGAAACTGAATCACATTAAGACAGTTTTTATTTGTATTTATATTTTACTATAAAAACAAAGGTTTTTTCATATTTAACACAAATTTCCAACCCTGTCTTTTCAAAGGGCTTCTGAACTAACACTTGGAAAAGGAGAAAATAAAGTCAGTGAGAAAATGTTTAGTTAAACAAAAAAAATAATTTTGATATTTTGTTTTAATAGATCGAATGTAAAAATTATTTTACTACTAATTTCCATAAAACTTCAAAAATAAGAACCAAAAAAGTCATTTCTTTTTAAAGTCAAAATTAATATTAACCATAGAAAATTGAAATAAAAAAAATTAAAAAGAAAATGGATTAAATTATTAAATTTTATTAATACATTTTAACAAAACTTTTAATTAAAATTTTAATTGTTTTTTGATGTATAACGTTTATTTTCATAATAATGATACTTTTTCTAGAAAAATAAATTTCCATTTCTATTACCAGCTACAACGTTGACACTAAAAACAAATATGGTTTATTTTCTTGTATAAGTTTCCATTGATATATGATTAGTTGACTATTTATTCATAGTGTATTATTGTGACATTAATACAGAATTAAAAGAATATAAATAAATAATGAAAGCTTATACTTTAAAATAGTGGGAAAAAATATACAAATTAAATATAAGCGTTTTTGTTATTTTAAATATAATATCTGAAACTTCCTTTTTTCGTTTGTATTTCATCTAATTGTCATGTTCCTAAAATAATATTTTTATAGTTACTTCTATTACAGAAAACATTATTGATAAGAAAAAATATTTAGACATAAACTTAGGTAATTTGCCTTGTTTAGTTAAAGATAATTTTTATATTTAAAAATAATAATTAATAATTTTGCTTAATTATTTTTAAATATTATTTTCATTAATTTCATTAATTCACTTGAAAAAGGCAGTGCCGAAAATTCGTGAGTATCAAAAGACATCAATATTATATATATATATATATATATATATATATATTATATATATATATATATATATATATATATATATATATATATATATATATATATATATATATATATATTATATTAAGTTTTATTATATTAAGTTATCCCAATCACATCCTACATGGTCTTCTACTTCTATAGTTAGGGACTCATTGATGTTTAAAGAGTTTCAAATAAAGAAGTCAGCTATATGATGCAATGGCAATACAGAACTATTTACATTTATTAGAAAAACCTAACTGATAATTATAGAAAACATAATAAACTTACAATGGTAACAAAAATTATTTCAATGTATAATTTTTAGCTTTTTTGAAGAAAGTCTTTCAATAACCACCCAATTATTTTCTATATATAAAATTGATCTTCATTATTTGTACTTTTAACATGTTTTCAGTGATGTTGCTATTTTGCTGAGGAATCTTTCACCTGAAAAAATTTCAACTAGTAGTGTATTGCATCAAATCTTATATCAAGTCTAAATAAAGTCTAATACTAAGTAAAACATGGAAATTCTGAAATCTATTTTGGTTCTATAAAGGATTTCCATTTTTTTTGGAAATCGAGGTTCCAATTCTACTTTAGAAATTTATCCGTTATTTGAACATTATTCTTAACTTAAGGTATAGTTTTGACATCAAGTGATATTCCTTTACTTTGCATAACAACGTTCTTGTTGTCAGTACATGCTAATATTTGGTCCAAAAAATCTTATCATTATTAGACATTATAAGATCTAAACATATATCAAGTATTTCCAACAAAATCTTTGAATTCGATAAGATGTTCATTCACTGCGACTTCGTTTGAGTTCAGGTTTTGAGACGTGTATCTGAAAGATTATGACTGTTGGTCATTGTGAGAGATATTTTGTAGAAAAATGATTTGAGGAATTTGGACTGCACTAAAATCCTAAAGCTCATTTTGAGAATAACACGACAAATAATGTGCATATCCTTTCAAAATTGTAATTTGTAGATGACTTTGTTGAACAGTAAGTTATTATTTTGTTATATATATGAATGTGAATATATTTTAATATAAAATTGTTGCTAAATATACCTATGTAATTATTATATGAATAAATAAATGATTCTTTTATTCACTTTGCCTTTATTTTTTCAATTGGTCTGTTAAAATAATTTTGCAAAAAGTATTAACAGAAGTGTTCCACCGCATTTAAAATGCTGACGGCTTCTGATTTAGTTTTATGACAATTAAAATAAGAGAAATTAAAAATAGTCAGTCAGTGGTGAAGAGCGCGCAGGGATAAAATGTATTCTGAAAAAATAATTATATTTTATAATGTCCAATAAAAGTATCCTATAAAATATGTATAAATGTATCACCTGCCATAATAATTATGTCTATTTATTTCATTTACAATGTGATATTTGACAAATATAAACTTTATTTATTTGTAATATGACTATAGGTCAAAAATAAAATGTTATGTCACAAATATCTTTGGCATATTCTTTATTATGTGTAATTTCAATATAAATTTATATGCAAACTCCAATATTTGATGCGATAATTTAGACATTGTATTGCGAATTAAATTTATTTCGAAAATAAATTATTATTGTAATTTCATTATTTTTAAATATTTATTTTTGGACAACCTACAATCTGACCTTTTGGATATTTGTTATGCATGACCTGGATAAATAAAGATGGACATTTAATAAAGAACAACTAATAAGGGATATTTAAGCCTTTGGAATCAAAGGTTTGGGATATTTTTTGGACATATATTAATCTGAGGTAATTTCCGGGAACAATGAGGAAAAATTAAGATTTTATTGATACTTTAATTAATTATTATTTTGAGATATTTGTTATTTTATTACTTTAAATATCTAAATAAAATTAATTATCATTTATGTTAATATGATTTTAATTACTGTTGACAAATATTTTTTTAACAATAAGTATTTATTTATTATTTATTTTATTTATTAAGCATTTATTTAGAAGCATTAAAAAAATTAAATTAGTTTCGAAAAGGAAATTTATAGTCATTTTATAAGGTTTTATTATATTTGATAAAAATAAAAAATATAAAAAATAATTTGAAAGTTTAATGGAGAATTAAATCGATAATCGATTGTGCTTTACTGCCAAGTGTATAATCAAACATTTGTTTAAATAATTTAAATAAAATATATAACTGGTGTATTTTATAAATGTTTTTTAAAATAATTATTAAAAAATATTATTTTCATGTGATAATCAAATATTTTATACATTTATTTTATAAAAGCATAATTTGTAATTAAATAAATAAAAATTATACACATTTTTTTAGTATGTTTGTTTACATTGCCTTGTTCAAATTAGTTTTTTTGAAACCTTTTCAATATTTACTAATTTAATTTCATGCAGATTATTTAATTAGTTTGTCGTCATATAATTTAATTAAAATTTTATTAGGAATTAAAATCTTTAATATGGTTTTTTAATTTCCGAAATACAGACTACATCCCGAAAATATGTTTTCATCAATTAAAACAAACATTAAAAGAATGGAAAAAATAATGACTTGAGCTATTTATTTTGAGAGTGGAGCAAGCCCATTTGGGTATAGGAAACCTTTTATTTTGGATATCTTTCATAAACATTATAAGATAATGTAAGACTACAAAATACACAAAAGTTGTTTGCTTGAGCTAATTAATATTTTTAAAAATCTCAACAAAAATAGACTTGTCCCACTTTTGAAATAAACGGCTCAGTTGCGTATTTTTATACCATTTTTTATGATCTTTGCAAAAATCGCAATGAACATATATTCATTTATTTATTTTAAATAAATGAAAATTTGGATGAAGAACTATTTAATCTCACTGGTTAAAACAAAATATTCTTATGGTAGCACTGATGAAGGTATTTCTGATGAAGGGATTTCTTAGAAAGGAGACCATTTCTTCTTTGGAAAAGGTTTCTATACTGAAAATTGGTTCAGATAATTATCAAACAGGTTATTATTATTCTAGATTTTCAAATTTTTCTCAAAAATGTTATTTTGAACAAACTTTTAATGAACTAGTTCGGTTTTTTAGAAAGGTTGAAAAATGTCTCATTTTGAAATAGGAAATACTATATATTAAAACTCTGAATATGAAAAGAATTTTTAACTAAAATTTGAATCAATTAAAATTTTAAAAATTAAAATCATAAAAATTTGATTGTCAAAAACTAATATAATCAATTTACATGATCTATTTTTTTAATATAAAATGATTTATAACTAATATTTTCAAAGATTTCTGTCAAAAATATTTTAAATTAAATTTTGATAAATGATAATAAATTAAAAATTTCAACATAAAAGCCATTTTACAATTATATTTTATTCAAAACTTACCTATCTGAATGACGGGTCAATTAACGTAATTACGTTAAACTTTATCCAGACCAATGTTATATATTATGAACAATGGAGCTGGCAGAATGATATTATTTTTGTTTAAATTAATAAGTATTAAAAATATTTTTAAAAAATCAAAATATTCTAGTTTTTACTTTTTTTTATATTATTGTTATTATTATTATTTTAAAATAAATAAATTTTTTATTTTTGTAAATAAAATTCTGAAAGCATTTTTAAGACTTTTTATAATTTTTAGCGCAGTGCTCCAAATTTCATTAGGCGTTACTGCCTGTAGAGCGGGAGGTTAGATTATCTTCAAAAATTCTCTTCGTTAAACTTATCGGTTAGGATATTGAACTAATAAGTAGAGTCGTTGAAAAAGTTTTCAGAATTTGGAAAAGAACTTGGTTTCATTGAATTTGACGCTGGAAATGGGAGAAATTCAAGCTACCTAAAAGAGATTTATCTTCTTTCGTTGGCAAAGGAGTGAAAAAATAAAGAATGAGTGAGAACAGAACGAAATTGCTAAGTTAACAGCAAAAGTATTTGAATGATCTTTCTATCACATTTAAAGCTTAATGTAAATTTTATTTTATGCAGACTCGAATATGGAAAGAAGTCTTCGGAACTGCAAATTATTTGGACCAACATTTCCAATGTCCAGAATATTCCTATTAAACAGAATGGACTATGCGTAAAATATATGTCACATATCTTAATTGCCTTTGCTAATCATGGATAATAATTTAGTAAAACTGATTTTAATAATGAGTCCGATGTTAAATTAATATTATTAAATCGCTATTAAATGTTTCTCTCGCAATCTGATCCTGTTAGGAATTGCAAACAAATTATGATTATTAAATATTTGTTTATGGAAAAATTTCAGATTTTCGCTAAAGTTCAATTTGGAAAA